>JAZGTK010016946.1:0-12489 GCA_036877625.1 Ambastaia sidthimunki
CTATTACACATCAAAGATAAACATCGATTCGGTTCACTTTAAAACTATATGCAGTATTTTAAATGCTGCAATCCGTAACTTTATTGGTTAAAAATAAACAAAAGTCAGTTATTGAGAAAGTGCATAGTGTTCAACAAGATCTCTTTACCTTAACCTGATTCACAGCAGTAAGTTCATAATAATGATTTATGATATAAATAAATATCAGCTTGACTTTAGTGTGTCTGCAGTAAAGTGCGTAAAATAACCTGAAATTGTATGTTTTAAACACAGATGTCGACAGTGAGGCAAAAGTTACAGATTGCTGCTTTGAGGTACAAATGATCAGCGATCAGTCCAGTCAGGGTTTAGATATGTGCTCTGTTTCTTCTGAGCATTTCGTAGCTATATGATATAATGTTATTCATGTTTAATCTCTGCACATGTAAATTATTCATCAGGTTTATTCTTACAGTGTAAAACCAGCAGGAAATAAATGAGAGTAAATTATTACAGTAAACAAACACTAGGGAAACATTGAATGATTACATTAAGTTTTTCATTTATTTCAGGGTATAACGGATCAATAAGGCTTATCAGAGCCCAGAAACATTAAATGTTTGGCTCTCTAATGCTTTGTGATCTGTGTCATTTTCAGTGCATCAGCTAACAGTTAACATTCTCAGAACATTCGCTAACCAAAGTTCTCTGAAGGTTATTCAAAATGTTCTTGGCAAAATGTTAGTAGAACTTTTTTAATGTTTTATATATATATATGTATATTAAAAATTACAATATTTAAAAGAATGTGTTAATAATGTTCTTAAAACCAAGCAATAATGTTAATACAAGTGTTAAACTGAACATTTAAAACATTCCCAGAACATTCAAAATGACATTTTAATGTTTTTGTTACTTAAAACATTATTACAACCTACAGTTGTTAGCTGGATAACTTTATTTATCATGTTCAGCTGTATAGAGTAAGACAGCAGGTTTAGTTAATCATAAGCTCATACAGTATACAGTAGTAAGTTACTGTAAATAGCTTTAACAGAGATAAGAATAAGTAATTGACCGCAGTGAGATGTTGTGGCAGGTTGTTTGAGCGTGCTGGAGAAACGCTGAGATAACATGCTGATTCAACAGAACCGTGTTCTGCTCCTGTCCCGAGCTTTCATTAAAATTGCTCTCAGCTGCTTGTTCTGGTCTCTGGAGTTGTAGCCTCATTCGTAAAAGCTGATCCAGGCAGTGATCACAAAAATAATGCCGAGTTGCAGGTTGAGTCTGTGTGGAGTTTTAAAACATCATTCAGTTACATTTCTGCATTAACATCACCAGAGTTTTATTTGAAATATCTTGAATCTTAATAGAATTCATCTCGTCTTTGTTTTCTTGCTCTTTCAATCTCTGTGTCTCAGATTTGTTGCAGAGTCACATTAAGTCTGTCATGATGATGAAGGAATGTTTACAGTTTCTCATTGAGCCGGCCAAGAAGCTCAAGTTCCGCTTTAAGGTACAGTGTGTTCATTCATTCATTCATTCATTCATTCATTCATTCATTCAATCAGTTGTTTGTTTGTTTGTGAAACTGTTCATTTGTATTTTTGCTGCTTTTGCAATACCTTAAATGTACAGATTTGATTTTTCATTCCAGTGCCAGACTTATATATTTTTTACATATTTGCCAGACAGAGATATATATGCACACACACAAAATACAAGCTGTAGTTTTGCTTTAATATATAGAAATGTATTAAAAGATTAGCTATGGTGTCTTTCGGTGATGCATTAGTTACTCCATAATTCCCAAATCCACAGGAGACTCGGAAGAAGGTAAAACATGTCAAGAATAATCTTTTAACTGAGAGTCAGCTGTTCATTATGGAGCTGGCCAGAGAACTGAACTGGATCTGTCAGGTATTTCAGTTAATCTTCAGTTTTCATCACTGATGAGAGAATGAACACATGACTTTACTCAGCTGGATTTCCACACATGCTTTTCAACTCACCCATCGTCCTCTTGTATGATGTTCTCCAGAGATCAGATGTTCTGTCTCACATCTGGATGGGAGAGGACGTGTGGCCCCCACACACCTGTCGAGAGTTCATCGTGGAGACCGCCAACCTGCTGGAGATGAAGGTTAGTATGTGTGCAGCTGTGCCAAACTCAGAATTGCTCTCTTCCAATTCAAGAGCTGGAGTTTGAATTGGTCACGTCCCCAGAAGAAAATTCACTGAGTTTTAATTCAAGGAAATTCATATATTATAGCATTCTGATAAGTACAGCACAGCAACAAAATGGGCAAAAACAGACACGTTATTGGAGTGTTCTGTTTAAAGTTTTCATCATAGGAGTCAGTTTCATCCCAGGTAACAATTTTAACAATTGTAATATTTTTAAAAATGTTATTTTGGCAGTTCTAGGAACATTTAAAATGTCCAGTTTTTCCAGACACTGTATTAACATTATTGCTTGGTTATAATATAAAATATATATAATTTATATAACTTTATATAGTCAAAAATTTCTACTATAGTTACTGCAAGAATGTTTTTGATAACTATGAGAGAACTTTTAGAGAACATTAGTCAACGTACTGAGAATGTTCCCTGTCAGCTGGGATCTTGTTGGGTTGTTTGTTGGTGTGTTACACTTAGAGAAAGTCCTGCTTTAGACACAAAGTTCCACCAGTCCCCATAGTAACCAACTAGTCTGTTTATAACCAGCTGGGGGTAAAGCACTAAGTATAACACAGACTACCTTTATCCAGTGGCTTAAGAGTTTAACATTCTCTGTCAGTTTTCAGAGGATCAGGCTGTAGTCATGCTGTTTTTGAAGTTATAGTGCACAACATTTTGTCCTTGAGAGCGGCTGAGCTCTGCTTTACACTGAGCGTCCACTGAACGGATTTAGTGTAAATAAAAAAAGATGTTGTCAGCACTTTTTGTGTGAGAAATCAAAGTAATTGATTAGAGTCAGACACAGGCTGTTTATTAAAAAGCTTTCTGCGTCATAAATGTCAACTCAAGGAGCTGAAAAGCCTCCGAAATATTTGAGAGTTATTCTCTCTTTCTATTGAATCAGATATATGCTGCAGAATTTATGAGTTTTGGATCAAGATGGATTTGAACCAGAATGTGTCTGTGGGGTTATTAAAGAAATGATATCATAAAGATTATATAGGCTTTCAATTGGCCAGCGGTTGATTCGTTTTTTAAATTGCTTAGTTATATAACACATTAAGTTAATTTAGTTACCTTGATTCGGGTTAGTTTTTTTACATCATTTGTAAAGCTGCAATCTGTAACTTTTTACCACCGTCTCTGTTTGAAAAAAAAAGTGCAGTTTTTTTACAACAAGCGCTTGTAGCAAAACCCAACACTTCAAATTATAAATCATTATTAAAATCTGGGTAAGATAAGATTGTTTATGTACTTTCTTAATAACTTTTTTTTATTTTTAACCCAAAAAACTAACAAAGTTTGACCAATGATGGGAAGAATATTCAAGGGCACGATGACAAGCAAAATCATGCAGTTACTCAGTCTTGAGTTTTTAACTATCACACCAGCTCATTTGTGTCATTGTGGGTCAGTTAACTGTTTGTCCTCTTGGTGCAGGAAAACACAGAGAAGCTCACGCAGGTTTACACTGAGGTGTGTCCTGAGAAGCGGGACTGGAAAACTCAGCTGCTAAACATGCTGGAGCAGGAAGAAGAATATGACATGCGTCCCTTCAAGCGGGTCATTATGGACTGGAGCAGAGACCAGCGGAACCGGCACCCGGTGAGAGCAGGAGACACACATGTACCGATATACAGATCACTTTAAACACTTTAAACTAGATACACAGCAGCCTCTGATGTCACTGATGAAAATGCCTTTTTGTATTAGATTTTTTTGCTAATACAAATGACTTTATCAGAATTACAATTTGAGTTAAAAAAATTAACTTGTTTTTTTGTTTTATTTGTTATGTTGTATGTTAAAAAAACGCTTGGAAAATTACCTTTTTTAAAAAGTAGTTACTACATTCACAAATTCATCTTTCAGTCTCTCTCTCTCTCTCTCTCTCTCTCTGGCTGCTCTCTGATTAAGTTATTAACCTTGTTATGATCCTCTTGTCTGTGTGTTGATTACAAATGACCTCACTGACTCACCCGAGTGAGACATACACTGCTTAGCCATCACACACACATAACAAATTAATAATAATTAATAATAATTATTACTGTAGATCTAAAAACTGATCTCTCTCTCTCTCTCCAGCATGGTGTGTGGCCGGGCGAGGCGGTGGTGATGATGTTGGAGGATGTGGAGCTGCAGTGGAAGAGAGGTCATCTGTCACACCTGAACTCTGCTGTGGAAATGATCATCTGCGTCCTGATTGGAGAACACCTGGACAAGGTGCATCTGAATATGAAATATTACACTCATATTCTGTGCAACGCACGTTAGGAATAGTTTTATGTCTGATTGAATCACAAGCATCACAAACTATGTTTGACAGGAACTCATTCCCAGACTGTGGCTGTCCCAAAAACAAAAGAGTCAGAAGATTGGTGAGCAAATCATGTCATGATGTCAGTAAACTGTTATCACAGCTGTTGTCTAACTTGTATTGTGGAGTAAATGGGCAACTAGTTAAATTGCGGTGAAAGACAGCAGATAATTAGTGTCTATTGAATGAGCTTGTTTGGTAATCATGTACGATTAAGCCTCTCTCTCTCTCTCTCTCTCTCTCTCTCTCTCTCTCTCTCTCTCTCTTCAGGTTGCACTGGATACATTCCACACACAGGTGAGAGATTAAGTTAAGTCATCAAATAATTAATCAGTTAAAGTTGATTAGTATTGCACTAGCAAGGTTGTGGGTTTATCTTGAGGAAATAGAATCAGGGTATTGATTAAAAAAATGTTGACCTTGAATACACTGTAAGTGGTTTTGGATAACAACATGTGCTATAATGTAAAAACTGTAAATTAAAATTTGTCATTTAGGACTGTAGTTGTAGTAGCTTTTCATTGTTTTAATTGTTTAATGTAATCAAATATAAATGTTTCTCTTTATTTCAGTGTGGAACTGGATATGTGACGCTGCCGGTATGTTTTCCCCCTTAATTTAATGTGATACACCCATTATGACCAAAATCCAATAACCTACTGTCCGCTCGCCCTGTTTTACAGTGGAAGTGACCCTTGACCCTGAGACGTCCAACCCCACCCTGCTGCTGTCTGAAGACCGCAAACGCATGCGCTGCGGCCTGGCGCGTCGTGAGGTTTCTGGCGGTTTGCAACGGTTCGACGGCTGGTGGTGCTGTCTGGGGTCCGAGGGTTTCTCGTCAGGACGTCATTACTGGGAAGCTGAAGTGGGTGAGCGCGACTGGCGTCTCGGAGTGGCCAAAGAGTCGTCCTTCCGGAAGGGCTACAGACCGCTCAGCACGCAGAGCGGCTACCTCACCCTCCGGCTGGAGAGAGGCTCGGAGCTCAAAGCTCTGACCAACCCAGCCACCCCGTTACCCCGGTCACTCATTCCGCGGAGGGTGGGGGTCTACCTGGATTATGAGGAGGGCCAGCTGTCCTTTTATGACACTGAAAGGCGAGCGCACATCTACACGTACAGCGAGAGGTTCAGTGAGAGGCTTTACCCCGTGTTCGGGACCGTTGAGATGGTACGAGAGCTGGTGATCAGGCCTGCAGATGTCAGAGAGCCGTGTCTGTGTAAGGGGCCGTGCCTCTTCTGTTAAAGGTGGGCAATGTCTGAGAGGCTAGCAATAACAGCCTAGCTTTTAAAAAGTGGGGAGATCTCATGGATGCTATATAATCACACATACACTATTCGAAACACTCAGATTTGGTGAGGCTTACAACACAATGATTTTTTAGAATAGTTAAACATGTCTGTATGTAGCTAATGATGACAGATGCAACAGCAGTAAACTTACTAAGGGCTTGTTCTCATACTGACTGATGCATGATCGCATGATGTCTTTTCATATATATATATATATTAAGATGAGATTTAACATAAGCACTTTTAATGTTATATTCAAGCTATAATCCGTAACATTTTGCTTTGGTTAAAAATGAATGAAAATCAGCTATTGAGTTATTGAGCACTAATTTATAATTTGTTGGGTACAATTTCACAGGAAATCAGTCAGTTTGGCTTCGTTTTCTACAAGTGACCTGCAATTTTAAACAGAGATGGTGATAAAGAGGCAAAAGTTACGGATTGCAGCTTCAAAAATCTACCGACAGCAACAATGTTTTTAACTTCATTTACTGCTGTTGGTATTTCCAGGAAATGATTTGCATACTGAATTGTGATGGTTCCTTTCCTTCTTGGCATCCTAACCATATAAGGGCATTAATACAGGAAATGATGTCACATGCTTGTTCTCATGCACAGCCAATGGGAAACCAGATAAGTGTCTTGCTGCGTCTCATGAAACTTTTATTTTGTTTTCTTTTGCTGTCTTGCAAGCAGTGATATATCCTTCAGTAAATGCAAATCTAGCTTCACAATTGACTCCTTTTTGGCAGTAGCATAACAAGGCCCGTAGAGAGCGCTCGTACTCTCAGCATATAATCACATAATGCTTCTGTAATCAATCTGAACTCCTGCTGAAGTTTCTCAGTACAGCCTGTGCTGGAACATCTACCTGCATCTAAATCTGTTTCTAATAAACAAAACTGACACACAATGAGTCATCTGTGGTCTCACAATTTATTGTTTCTTTAAATGCAGTGAACTGACACACCAGAAGGTTTTGCTTTCTACAGAGAAATTCAGAGCAGTTATAAACTCCAGCTTTGAATATGTTGTAAAACTCTTTAATATAAAAATGTGAAAAGTAATTTTTGTTCTTGCTTCCTTAAATCAGAAGTACCGTACAAAAGTTTTAGAAAACAAAGTAGACAATCTTTCCAAATGATCAGTAGCATTTAAATACAACACAGCAGAACTGTTACCCGCTAAGATAAATAGACCAGCGCTCATTTCCATGCTAGTTTAGGCTGGTTTATGTTGTTTAGGCTAGTTTGTTAGCATGGTATGGACGCCAGGATCCAAAATATAACATATGCAGGTCTTAAAAATAGCCACATGCCTAAAGTCACACAGAACATCTTGCAACCAGGCGATTCTTTTTAAAAACTCAGTAACATATTTACAACCCTCAGAATGGAGTCCATATGAAACGCGTTCTCGCAACATTTTACGCAACCCTCAAAAACGAATTGGGGGAAAGACATTTTAAACTACACACTGTAAATCAACTAAATGTGATGTGAAAAAAGCATTTAAAAGAAGATCTCCATGCTTTCAAAACCAACTTGTTGCAAAACATTCACAAATCCACAACACTCATCATCATTTAAATCGAACCCTCACCAGCCAAGATGAATGCAGTCACACTCAAATGAGCAACAGAGTATTTACAATCCTACACCATGAAGAAGACGACCATGAGATTTCACACAGACATACAGGAATCACGGTTTGATGCCATAAGATTTAAACCTGCACATAATAACAGTAAATCTTAACATTCAATAATATATCAAGGCTGTGAATGAAGACTTTGGTCAGTGGACAGTGAGACTTTGGACAGTGATGATCAGAGAGTTCAGCTGTAGTCATGCACACATTGTGCAGATCTGGCCAGTGAAATGAAGGTCTCCAGTACAGTAAATGTGTGATAGCTTGGTCATGTGACTCACAGGTGTCACAGGTGTGTGATTAAGCCTCGTAGTACTGTTGCTCCACCCTCTTTGTAAGGGTGGAACCGGACACGACTCCCCTCTGCACCATCTCCACCTGTCGAGTGATGGTACCACCAGACTCTGTCACCTGTCTGCTTGACATCATCATCATGCCCTCTGAACACACACACACACACACACATTAGAAACAGGCAGCGTTTGGAAAGACATGTAAGACGCAGTGGATCTCAACCTTTGACCTCAATGCGCCCTAGTGAAATAAACGTAGTATTCTACAGAAAATTTTTTTTTCAAGGGAATCAGTCTATGAACAGCTTGCTTACAATTGTCTCTGCATGTTAAAATGGGATAAATGTTTTATCTTCTAGCTTTTAATATGTGGTGAAGGTTTCTACAGCAAGTTACATGAAACAGAAAGCTATTTATTTATAATCCTGAATAAACTGATCAATGATTTTGAATAGTTCTGGTACCTGGAGAATAAAAGGGTTCTGAGAACATCATTTCTGCTGGTAGGTTAAATATCTCTCTCTTTGATTGACTGCTGTACTGAGACATGGAGCCTGGGAAGAGTTTAAAACGTTCAACAAACACAATTTATTACTACAGTCATTTTCCTTTTTAAAGAACATACAGCATCATTCAACACAATTAACTTTTGTACTGTGACGTATTTTCAAACGAAACGATATTCAGCAGAAAATAATGTAGAGTCACCATTGTTTAGGATGTGATTGGATCTTGAAAAGTAGACTATGATATTATTGGTTAATATAACTAATTAAATGTCATCCCAAAAATGGAACATTTTAATGATTGATTTCATGCCTTTAAAATATGGAGCTATTACAAATGAAGGCAAGTAAAAAGTGACAGTATGGAGATGTAATTCTTTTCCGACTGTTTTTGTTCTGCATACCTCCATCTTGAGATTCTATGGTGATGATTCCCTCTCTCTCCGGTCCGAACCCCTGCGTGGTCTGGGCCTGAACTTTGAATTTGTACGGCATGTTTTCTTTTAGGTCTGACACGGTCAGTGACGTCGCAGCATTTCCACTCACCTGGAAGGACCGAAGATCTCCTGCAAAGAACCCAAAGATGAAATCTCAACAAACAAGCTGTATTTCAAACCACCTTACAGAGAATCTGTTGTCGTGTTCTCCTGACCTCCACCGTGCAGCTGTTCACAGGTCACCACATATCCCAGAATGTCTCCGTTGGGTTTTCGGGGTTTCTCCCAGCTCAGCTGCAGCGTGTCTGGACTCAACGCTGTGAAGATCAGAGGACCTGGAGCACTGGGTGTGCTGAGAGTGAACGGAGAGCCTGTACACACACACACACACACACACACACGTTTAAGAATGACTGTGTTAATAATACAGCTTTTGATTATGAATAAACACTCAACGATGTGGTAACAGAGCAACAGTGAGTATTTTCCGCTTTTATTTTCTTGGGATTTTCAAAAAATTATTAAAGAGTTCAAGACCATAAATTAAACCAACCAGCTTTGAGATGAATCTTAAACTTTGTTTTGAACCAAAAACATACTTGAAAATAAGTCACTTGACTGTGTTCATAAATTCATCTTTTAGGAGCCAATGAACTGTGTATATAGTAAACAGTTAGGAAATGAAGATGTTGTCACCTGGCATCGGGCTCAGTGGGCTCTTGGGGTCGACGGCAGATTCGATGGTAATGACTCCCTCTCTCTCGGGACCCCAGCCCTCACGACTCTGAGCCTTCACTTTGAAGATGTAGGAATGGTTGGGCAGGAGATCCTGGACCACTACAGAGTTCTGAGCTGGATTCTTCACCTCAATACATTTTATCTCCCCTACAGAAGCAGAAAATTCCAAGTTAATCCAACTTTATCATCTGGGCTTCTACACTTTGATTCAAATGTGACTGTGTAGATGACTTGATGTTTAAGTCATAGTCATTCCCCAGTTAACAGGGAACGTTCCCAGAACATTGGCTACTGTTTTCTAAACATTCTCTCTTTGCAGTAACATCAGTATTTTTTTTACATTTTTAATTATTTTTTTAGCTCACAGCAGTGAGGTATGAACACTTACTAGCAACTAACAGCATAAAGATTCAGTGACCTTGTCTGTGTTTACTGTGCTGCACAAGTTAAGTCCACTCACCTCCATTGATTAGCTGGTAAAGGACGCAGTAACCCAGCACATCACTCACACAGTTGGGCTCCTGCCAGCTCACTTTAAGGGCCGTGGGCCCCAGAGCAGAGAACACCAGTCTGCTGGGAGTCTCAGGAACACCCGGGTGAAAGCGCGAGTCTGGCGGCACAAGCAATACAGATGTTAAAATATCAAACCACAGATCAGACAAACTGAATTTTGAAGACACATTTATATTATATTGATACACTGCTGAGAAAACATCAGGGCATTAGCTGAGGTGTGTAAGTCTGCAGGGACAATAAACAGGGTTTAGAACTATGATGTTTAATCAGAAATCTCAGTTAATGAGAGGACAGTCTTATCAGATCTCAGGGTTTGATTGGTCACAGTGTTGGGGAGTATCTCAATAAAACTAGTTACTAGTAATTTCTGGTTAAACTGCTTTAAATTATGAGCAACTTGTGGATTAAGGAATTGGAGTGTCCATGCAGCATTCCCAACATCGATTGTTTTTTTCTGGATTGACTCACCCTGAAGAACCCTATCCAGGTTCTGCAGCGCATCGTTGATATCCTCAGATTGGTTACGAGCTCTGGAGCTCATGTAGTAGCTGGAAGTTGTATTCTGGCTGAAGCTGGAGACCCCTGAGAGACAGCCAAACCACAGCACATCAGGGCGGGAAAGAGTTGGCAGGCGACCATCGTGTGATGAGACCCCAGAAGATACAAAGTGTAGATAGAAGAAAAAATGAAAAACAGGAAGGAAGCGAGAGTGAGCCGAGGATTCTTGCCAAGAGCTGCAACTTGCAAACCATGATATCAATGACATTTGATTGCAGCTTTGAGATGAATTTGATTGAAGTTCACTTTACCTAAACTGTCCAAAACTCCACCAGACAGGTTTCCCATGACGATAGAGTCCCTCACACCATCGTTGTCTGTGTAATATCTGTTCTCAGAACGTTTTCTCAGGGTCACATCCTCTCTGAGGAGCCCCCCGTCAAATCTGTGAGAAGTTGAGCCCCCTAAGAAAGGCAAATAACAATGATTGATAAATAATATAAGAGATCAAACACACCTCTTTATGTCTTTGTAGCATATATGAATATAATGAATTTGTGAATATAATGAATTAATTTTGACTTTTTTAGCTTTTTGTTAATGCAGAGAATCAGCTTTTTATTAAACAATTTAAAACTTTCTTTCTTGTAACAACATATTCAATGTGACAGAATTTTTATTAGGTGCACTGTCTCTTTAGTAATCTCACTCTCTGATACCTTTGCCAGAGATGTAGGTTGTGGTGCTGCTGTGATTGGTCGCAGCGGGACGGGGGGTGGAATGACTGTATGTGGTTGAGGAAGAGCTGATGTTGCGGGACAGGGAATTGCTTCCTCCGGGAAACAGGAAGTTCTGGTCCCATTTTCCATTTATAAGTTGATCTGTAAGAACACAAGAGAACAGACAATATCACAAACTAGCAAAACAACACCAGAACATGGAAATTAGCATAACGTTGCCATAACAACTTAATATTGTTTTTGATATATATGACATTACAAAATGTTTACAATGCAAAAAACGTTTTTGAAAACTTTGAGAGAACCTTTACACAACATTAGTCAGTGTTCTGAGAACATTCCCTGTTAGTTTGGTGGCTGAGATGATTGTGTTAAAGGTGACATCATAAGACACCCACCGTCAGACAGGTCTGTCACACTGGGCCTCTGGCTGCTGGTTGGAGATCGCAGGATTTCATTACTGTACATCAGATAGCTGTCGTACTCATCACCAGTATCTGCATCCACAATGGGAATGTCTGGAATTATGGGAACTGCGGGAGATAAACCAACAAACAAAACAATCAATCCATGTGTGTTACGATTAGTAATTAAAAGGATAGTTCAGCCATAAATCATTTTAAACCTGTGTGACTTTTTGCTTCTGAGGTACATAAAAGAAGATATTTTAAACAACAGTGGCACCACTGACGTTTTACAGAGGGTGAATAAATGATGGAAAAAAAATAATTTTGGGTGAACTGTCCCTTTAACTTCTAAAAGGACGCTCACACATTTTATGCTCCACATGTAGTATTTTAATGAGTAACCATGACGGTTACTATGTTAATGTTTTAACCCAAGCCTTTGTCTTCCTCAGGTTTTTACACATTAACCTTCATGGTTACTCATTAAAATAAGTTTGGATCATAAAATATTTTTTTCTGATAGATGATGCTAATGTTGGACATGGCACGTTATAAAAGATTATTTTTTGCGTATGTGGTGATACAGAAAACTATTAAACAATGTCTTGATTTTTTTATTACAACCCTCTCTCCACAAGTCAAGCTACATTTAATTGTTCATCTTGAGCATCACTGTGAGTACTAGTAAAAATCGTTAACCACTGTAAACAACTTTGTAAACTTAACAGCCCTTGCATCGGTCTGCAGCAAATGCATTGCAGGAAATGCGGGAGACGATTTCTGTGCAGGTAATCAGCAATAAGAAATGTGTTTTACTATAGGGCAACTTTACGCCTACATGCACAAATGCGGCTGAATTGCTTTTTCACACCGGTGAAGTCGGCATGAGTTACACCCCAGACGTGGTTTTTAGCGGGTGTGCGGTTTTTGG
>JAZGTK010016947.1:0-12489 GCA_036877625.1 Ambastaia sidthimunki
GTATAATTTAACACTATGTTTGAGAAAGTTCAACTGGCTGTGCAACTGTCTATATTTTCTCTTTTCAAATGGAAATTTACAAATTCCTCAGCTGTTCTTACTTTCTAGACTGCATAATGCATAATTAATGCATATTCCCTCAGAGACATATGGCAATTTTCATGAATAGGGTACAAAATAGGACCTGACACTCCTAAACTACCAATTGTTTTTTCCCCTCAACAAATGGTCAGTGAAAGGAGGTGCTTAACCTTCAGAAAGTTTTCTTCAGCCCCGGGAGGACAAACTAAATATTATATGAGCTGTTGTATTTTCTATTCATTTTATATGGGGCTTGCAATTTTTGCAACCCTGTTACCAAAATTCAGGGCATGTCAACCTACAATTTAAAACACAGCTCAAAACCCTTGTTAGATTTTTAATCAAATAAAATTATAATGATTTTCAATTTTCTAGCAACACACATCCAAACTAATAATTTTTAAAATAAACTGTACAATTAAATCAATCACAGAATGACTAACAAGGTTGAAGGTTAACACTCAATAGGGCTTAGCTATCTGTTTAAAACAAGATACTTGTCAATATGAGTTGAGCTTCTAAAGTCTCAGGACACCAAAATGTATTGTATTTGTGGAACATGCCATACATAATGCCTAAGTACATACAGGTCAACATACAAAGATACCATACAAACCTGACAGTCTTTATTGATGCTCTTTTTTAAAGATGAATAGCCAACCTTAATGTATGTTTGAAAAATTGAATTTACATTATTAAGAAGAAATGAACCATGAGCCCCTGCACCAACCAACACACACAGGCACACACACAGTGAAAGCACAGTCAAGTCCATAATTTATGGATACTTTTTTTCTGCCAATTTAAGAACTACTGAGGTGAACAGAAAAGAGCAAACCAGATTGTGAAAGAGAGAAAGAAGGAGAAAGACAAAGAGAGAGAGAGAGCGAGAAAGAGACACCGAGCAAGTGTGGCAGTGCAGTACAGGCCACAAATTGTACATCCGACTGTCACATTATGGAATGAGAGATTCCAAAGACGTTTCTGGTAAATGAGACTGAGACAGCAAAGACACGTTTGAAGACTTCTGCTTCTGGTGACTTGAGAAATAACAAGTGTTAGGAGATAACGAGTGTGAGAAAGAAGATGACAATTAAGTGGATGAAGGGTGGGATGCAGAGCAGGTGGGCTAATGTTACACAGAGTTAAAAAGAAGGAAACCAAAGTTGATTGGGTAGGCGAACAGTGACATGATGTAGAAGAGATGAAGAAAATTGGTCTACTCCATCAAAAACCAAGTTGTATGTCTACTGTACTAAAGAGAAGCCTCAGTATAAAATCCTAATGAAACTTTTCAGGGCTGTTCAGCAGGAGAAAACGTGTGATAGTCCTGCTATTTTAATTGCAATACATCCCTTGAAGCAGCCTGCATCAGTCCATTAAATCCAGCCCACTGTGTATCCCTATTGAAACCCAAAGGCGGTCTCGTTCTCACCTGTGCTTTGTTTACAGTTTAAACGCATTTCACAGAGTAAATGAACTGAGGCTTTTGGTCAACAAGGGAAAAGAGAGTAAATTCAAACGATGCCTGACTTACAAATGGAAGCATATTTGGTGTCATTTAAAAGCGTTTACATATACACACAGATAAGTGGAAAATTTGTGCTTTGCATTAAAACTGATTAAACTAAAATCAGATCAAATTAAACTGGCACTAGCTAACTAGAGAAACTGCATATATTGTGTTTGCAATGATTTAAAAAAAATTATACAGCTATATATGGATAGACAGAGAGAAAGATAGAGAGACAAACAGACAGACAGGCTGGCATAGATGGATGCCATTTGACGCACTCATAGCTATCTTCAAAATAACAGTACATTAGTGAATACAAATATGCATAAGCTGTATGAAGAACATGTTATTTCTGCAATTTACAGCAATTATGAATATGACATTTATTCTCTCTCCCCCACGTCCTCTTGATAACAGCCATCACTGAAATGTTTAATATGGCAGACAGTCTTTCTCCAAATTTATCTTGTATTATCTTTACATTTACATTTGTGCATTTGGCAAATGCTTTTATTCAAAGCATCTTACACTTCATTTAAAGTATACAATTTTAACTCCACGTGCTCCCTGGAATTCAAACCCTCAACCTTTGCTAAGACAATGCTTCACCAGTTGAGCTACAGGAACACCTACAAGAACAACTTGTGCACAACACAACAGCAAACCAAAATTTACACATCACAATAATTAAATTTAGGCACAGCAAAAGAAAAAAAATGTCCCTAGTGGTTAGACAAAATTCTATTATAATTTAGTTGTGTGCCTTAATTATGTTTAGTTTTCTTTATGTCATTGTGTTGTGGAATATTTTTTTGTGTTGCAAATGTGGTTTGCTTTACACAGTGCCCCTAGGCCACCGTAGAGAGCATGAGAAGGTAGAGCAAATTGCAGTCAGTGGTAAACATCTGTAAAGGTCAAGATAAGAACTCTATGGGAAATACGTGGCATGACTTTTTACCATTAGATCCTGAATTTGGAGCTGTAGCAGCAATAAAACTGAGATCCTTTTGCTTTTGTTTAAAATGGCTGTTTGGACTTTTTGAGTTGTAGGCGTGAGTTCCATCTCAGTGTGTCTCTACAAGGACAAATGACTTTATTATCGGAAAATGCTTATTGAATAACATAATATTATTCAAAGGAAAATATACACCAGAGAGACTTGTGCACTCATATTCAAAGTTGTCTATTCATTCCGGTTTTGGGAAGGTATTTCCTGTCTGGTGGAAAACCAATTCCTGCAGCTCAATGGAAGAATGAGCCATTGTGCTTCCTGCAGGTGATTTGCATCTGCTTAATATCTGACCAACACAAAACTCCATTTGCACTTGATCACAAAGCTTCTTTTATCACTGTTTTATCAACAACAGTCAGCTATCTACCCAATGTCCTCATTTGCCCTCACAATGATCAATATACTGTCGCAAAGGGCAAAGAGAACAAATAAGTTTTAGGGCAGGTTTTAAACACATTGATATTGGACGGTCGAAAGCTTTTGTTCTGGTATTAGCCAATCAGCATCATTCTGGAGAAACGGCAGTTGGGACAGAGATGTCTGACCAACAGCCTGATATAACGTGTCACAATAGCATATACATAACAAGATAAAAGTGTTTCATGTCTTTCATTACTTTCTCCCATTCACAAAATGAAAGGCCAAGTTTTACTTTTGCAATATCTTAAAGCTGGAAGATTTAATCTGCTTGTCAAATTCAAGATTCTAAATCAAAGATGACATACAAATGTTTAACATTAGTGTGCATATTAGCAGACTGAAGCCCTAGGCCGCTAGTTATATGCTTATCACATCCACTAAGGTCCAAAATGATAATTTATGTTTTATTCTCATTTAACTGGAGAAAGTTTTTAGCCGTTCACCATTATCATCATCCAGACAATCAAAAGGGGATTTAAAAGTTGGATCATTGCCGGGTTTTAAACCTCAAATTTTCAAACATGACAGATTTTTTTTTTTATTCAAGTAGTAGGTAAACCACATTGGGGCCTGTATACCCTGAATGCCAACCCTCTTCCAGAGACTGTCAATGAGAACAGCATGACCAATTGTATCAAAGGTTGAACTCAGATTAAACACAAAGTTACAAACAACCAAAATTCATTTTTTGCTCATCCATAAATCTGGATGACTCTATATACTCAACTAAAATGCATCAACTATATTGATCTTCATTGAAGTGATGTGAAATAAGAATAAACAGGTAACACTATTTCGATAGTTCACTTTATAAATTTCTACAAACTTTAAGTAACTACCTGTCAACTACAATTCATTAGAATATTAGTCTGCTGACACTTTATTTAGATGCTCTCCCAACAGATGTTCTACCGACTAGAAGTAACTGTAAGTACATGTGAACTTAATCCAGTAACCCTAACCTAACAGTCTACTAAATTAAAGTTATCTGACATGTAGTTAGAATTTAATTAGCATTAGCTGACATGTAGTTTTAAAGTTACTTATAGTTAGTAGAATGTCTAAAGTGGAGCCCAAAAAACTACCTTCACCAAATTTTGATATGAATAGTAATTATGAAGGGACTGAACATTGTTTTCAGATTCAGAGTTTTTTCAGGTTGTATTTTAGAAAGAGGCTGAACTGCACGACACATGAAAGATTAATAAGATAAATCCTATTAATAACACTATTCTTTATGATAGATACTTAGACCAATAATATGTACCGTGTCTTCAAGCCATTGCCATATCACATCACAAGGTAAGAAATAGTGTACAATAACATCTCAAACTAAATAGAGTTCTAAATCAAATCTCAAGAGGAGCATGTTCCTCTAACTCTGCCAATTACTGCACAAGTGTATGTTAATGGCTCCTTATCTAAATCCTGTGACAATTCCTCAAGCATTCCTCCACTGTCCCAACTCCACCTTTATTTCTATTCATTTCTATTAAACGTTCAGTAATTAGGTAGTCTGGAAGCATTTAGATCTGGAATCGAGTCTTATTCTTAAGCCCTTTATCAATGACAGCAGACCAATTCAGTTCAGATTTATTTCACTTTAGGATTATATTACCATGTGACCGACCAAGTGAGCCAGTAGTGAGAGCAGAGAGGTTCTACACTGCTGGTAATACAAGATCTTATCCATCAATCTTACTAAGAAAACATTCAAAAACATTTCACAAGTGATTGTATATGACTTCACAGAGTGTGACAGCTGTGATGAGGATTATAATAATGCTGTTAAACAGAACCCCAGTGCCATGGGAATTTTCTAAGATTGTTCAGATAAATCATTTGTTCTTGTTGCTTTTTGATACTTTGATAAACATTTTTTCAAGTTCTCAAAAGACATCTGCAGCTTACCTTTCCTTCATTTACACTTTATCTTCCTACCCTCTTGACTGAAAATGCAAATAAAAAATGTAAAAAAACACAATGCCTTCATTTATTTTGGGCCTATATATGAGGGCACAGACCACTTGTCGAGAAGATACAGTCTAAATTAAATAACCATGTGTTATCACTGGCTATTTCCACTTACATAACACTTCTCTCAGGGGTCTTTTATAACTCAACAGAGTGTCTTTGAAAAACAGTGATCATGGCATAGAGACATCACAAAAACAATGTTTATATTGTAGATGCCATTGTGAAAATTCAGTGATTTTTGAAGCACCATTTGAGGTTTGTCAGCTGCCACAAAGATGAAACCCTTGAGAACTGCCAGGTACCTTTAAAAGACTCTCAAATAACCTATTAAGAAACTCATAGTTCTCTGAGAAACTTGCTCCCAGTTCCTACAGGAACTGTACAGACCTCTAGTTACACCATCATAATGTAAAGAACTTTAAGCACTATTGTAAAGTCCCTTCAGTGTATAGGTACAATTTTCAAGGCTCTTAAAAAGCAGCCTGTTTCTTTAAAAAGTCAAAGTGGAGTTTATTGTCATTTCAGCCATATACAAGTACATAGTGAAACGAAACAATGTTTCTCCAGGACCAAGATGCCACAGCAACAACACAGAACAACACAAAACTAGAATGAACGGGTATTTACAAGATCTATATACATAAAGTGCACAAAGTGCAAACAGACAGCACAAGACAGTACAATGACTAGTGGGACAGACAATGACATCGTAGGTCCAAGTGCAGCGCCAACCAATACACAGTTCTGTATAAAAGTGTTTGTAGTGTTTGTATAAGAGTTACGGTAGTGCAAATATTTAATAGTGCAATGGTAAGTAGTGCAATTAGCGCAAAAAGAGTTATTTTGTATTTAGCAGCCTGATGGCATGTCACCAGTGTGACAGCTGAGGAACCTGAAATGGTGCCTCTAAAATCTTTACAGTGAAGATAAACAATTAAAAACAGTACAGACAGATGCAAGACTGCATTCTGTCTGCATGAGGCCAACTAGAGCTATACAGCTGTATTTGTATAGCGTGTTTTTATTGGAGACGTGTCTTCATACTCCACATGATGACTCATCTACAGTGCAATGGTGTTAACTCTGTGTTTGTCACCTTTATATCATTGTTCTTATTCACATTTGAAGTTGAGTTAACACAGACCTACTGTATGAGCTACAGTACATAGATAAATGTAATTTACACAATGCAGTCACTTTTCTATAACTTAAAAAAAATTTACAGTAAAAACAAACATGATACAAACTGTTGCATACATAACCCTGGCATC
The DNA here is from genome assembly GCA_036877625.1 of Ambastaia sidthimunki. Lineage (NCBI taxonomy): Eukaryota > Metazoa > Chordata > Actinopteri > Cypriniformes > Botiidae > Ambastaia > Ambastaia sidthimunki. The sequence goes on from JAZGTK010016947.1 coordinate 6,278, forward strand.
CACAAATTCATTTTTCAGTAATTAAACGTTTTTTTAATAATAAAAAACAACATTTTAAACATGTTTCAGTCAATGTTTTCATTCAACACGTTATTATCAATAAACAGTCAAATCAAATACTTACAATCAACAAATGCAAACAGTCACATACTTACTGTTATAAACAAATTTTCGTCTAAATACAGTACATTTCATATAAAGCTTTAACTGACTTTTGGCTCGAGGCTTCAGTCATCATAAATCATACAAAAAAGAATATTCATTTAGTTAATGAACGTTTACGTCTAAAAAGTACCAATAATGATTCCTTACATTTTCACACATACACACACACATTTTATGTTTAATTTCTTTTTTTATTTTTTTCACAGAGGTGGGATTTTCACAGTGGGGTTTTTAGTTCACAGTGTTTCATTAAAGGCAAGCTGACTCAGATTGTAGCTCAGTGTTTGGTCTCAATGGGAAGTAAACCAGTAAGAATCTCTTTCAAATGTAAACATTTGCATAAATGTCTGCATATATGCTAAATGTGGGATTGCAAAGTGTGTAAATATGTGTAAAGATATTTTATGCCTAAATCATATATGTAGCCTGACTCAATCTGGATTCCAAATTTTGAAGGCTGGAATGATTGTGTTCTTGTTTGTCTTGTCTGAAGTGGAATTCCATGATATTTTATGGGATTTTTTAAGGTGAGTGTATGTGTGTGTGTCTGTGTGCATGTGACCTTTACAGAATCCAAAAGTTCATCACTGTTCATCTTGTCCAGATTGTCTCTGTAGGGTGCAAACTAACTTTAGGGAACTGGGGTAAGAGGTAAAGAGCACCATCCCTCTATATCTGCTTTTTCTCTTCATCTATCTTTCTCTCTACGAAAAGCTGTTTCTCAAACAAAGTAAAAGACCCAGCAGGAAGCCAGAACATCAACCCTGTATCCCACAGATGAAAGAGAGAGAGGGACAGAGGAAGAGAGACACAGGGAAGAACGATAGACAGAAAAAAAGAAAGACAATGACTGACAGATATCATTTCGTTTCAAATCATAGTGAGCTGCCTTCATTTAAGGCAGCGATTTAAGGCATCATTAAAAGCTGCAGTTTGAATAGCTGTGCAGTTTTTAAAAAATGAAATGGATGTTCGTCAACTAATGCTGTAATGCAATGGATGCTTCTAGTGTGGCTTGATTGATTATAACGGGAGCGATTTACTTTTTTATTTTGCTCACGTCTGATGTAGACAGTGTGAAAAAGATTAAATATTCATCAACTGTACCTCTGATCTCAGTCATCATACTCTCATCTCAGTCATCATACATCATACTTTTTAAAGCAGCTACGGGAAAACAGCAAAACTGTCATAAAGACCAAGCTGTAGCTTTGCTGTCTGCCAATTGGATCTCTTTTTTTGTGGAGGGAGGCACAACTTTCTTTTCTAGAGCTGGCAAATTGTGTTCCACACACATCGCTTACCCATGTTCCTCCTATTAACAGCGTTTCAGACCATTTTAAGAATGCATTTTAGTTAGGATGCTGTAGTACACAGTAAAGTAGCTCAATATTTTTTAGAACACAGCAATAGATTAGACTTACTGGGAGAGATTAAGACTTTTTCACATGCATTAAAAGACCACTCAGGACCCTGTACACACAAACCGTCTATGCTACATTTGTTTTTTCTTCCTGTTTCCTAAACATGCAGTTCTGAACTTGGATATGCACAATACATGCTAATGAAATGTTTTCCTATTTTAAATATTCAAATCACCATGGCAACATGCATTTTTATGCTTTGGTGGTCTTGTCTGTTGCCACCCCTGAGAGCAACTCCAACATTCTTCTCTTAATTGCATGTGGATGGTTAGACTTTATGAATTATTATTTTAATTTAAATACGGTCATCTCAAAGGCATTTCACACAACTGCCTATTTACATCAAGTAAATTAATGACAAATTAAACAAAATGAAAGACAAATTGCATTAGCAAGCGATACCCTAATTATATCCTAACCATTTTTTCCTAGACTTTGTTGAATTTTTAAGTATTAACTTTGTCTCAGATGTTTCCCTTAAAATGCCTTAAAATAAAAATAGACAGAAATGAAAGTTGCTGACATACAGTTAGAATTCAGAGCTAGAAATTAATGTGGATAGCACAGCCCAGAAAATTTGGTTCTTATTAAGTTCTTATTAAAATGACATTTAATTGCAGATTTTGGGGGTCTCAGTATAAGCCTCTCAAGATGAGAAACATTTTTGGGATCTCTCAGAAGAAAAATCTGAGACAATTTAAAAGTCTCAAATCGATCTTCATCTAGTCCCCAAGAAAAAACATTCAAGATATTAAATAGACCTCAGTTTTTTCTTTATAGATTTTAAGACTTTTTTTAAAGCAAAAAAAGGTGTCTGCGAAGAAAATAGTGGAATACATGTAAATTAAGTTTTCGCAGTTCATTATAATTACAAATTTTATTAACATTATGCCCCTATCTTAGCTAATACCAGTATCAAAGAATTAACAACACTTTGTAAGTGAAAATTACATGCACTGCTGCTACAAACAGCTTTTATCTCTCTGTCCGGCTCCTGTGTTTTTCACAGTAAATTAATAACCATGCAGTAGTGACCGAACATAGTGTGGCTGGTTGGATTGCTTTTAATTTACTGATGGGTCAGAGCTGTTTCAGAGGAGGAAAACCTGTCACACTCACTCTTTCTTAAACCCCATGAAATTGCTTGACTAGAGCAGTTTTCTGTCCTGTGTGTAAGCATTTCCTGCTGAAACAGGAAGTTAGGCAGGACATATTGATGGCTTGTCCAATCCGCTTGTTAAGTCATAACGTAAGGAATCTGGTTTTTGGGTTCAGACCTCCACTTGCTTCAAATGGGACTCAACAGCTATTCATGAACACTATTTATTCATTTCACACAATTAAGCTAAGCTTTTATAAACTCATGGTGTGCACCACAGTCTCCATGCTCACTGCTCATGATTCATACAAAATTAATCACTGTCTGGCATTTGTTATGGCGATAAAGATTAGGATTGTGATGTTTTGGTAGCACATCATGTTGGTATTGTTTGTTGTTTTTTTTTGCCATCTGAAAGAGTTCTTAGACCCAAAAACCGTGGTGCGTTACGTCAGTGTTAACAAGTGAAAAGGCCTTAGACAGCCACTGTCACAAAGTCACGAGCCATGATGTGCTACTTGCTAGCTGGTTGCAGATGAAGGAAGCTTCTCATTTTTATACAAGTATTTGTTGTCATCAATATTTTTGGCTTGTTTTTCTCAAAAAAGAGTAACTGTTGACTTACACATTTCTGATCCCCAATTAATTTAGTCATATTTTAGGAGCAAACAGATGGCTTCAGAACAAACAGACATGCCCTAAATCCACAAAACTTCACCTTTTATTCATTGTGAACTTTTATAGCACCCTCTTTCATGGATTTTTTTCGTCTTGCTGGCGTTCAGGCAGTCTGTCTTTATTCACCATTGTTTTTAAATCTCAATCTTTCACTAGTTATTTTGGAAATGTTTTGCAACTCTGTTATTACTCTCGATTTCTCTTATTTTCTCCCTGTGAATCTTTTGATCGAAACAATGTCAGCGCTCTTTCAAAAAATATGGCCAGCTAGCATGACTTACGCCCCGTTGTCTTACCTCAGGACAATCATTGCGTTATTTGTCTGTGTGCAGTGTGTGTGCTTTCTTTTGTGTTTAGATTTTCTCAGACTTGTGTAATCCTTGCTTTAACTCTGTCTTCCTCTTCAGGGGCTGTCACAATTCATTCCCTTCACTTCTGTCTATCTCTGTCTATCTCTGCCTCTCTCGCTCTCACTTTCTTACTCCTTTCACGCTCTTTTTCTCCCTAAGGCTATATGGGTGCCTTGGGCAATTGTGCATTTATTCATCAGTTTGCTCCTTTGTGCCCTTTCATGTATTTCTCTGACACACACAAGCGTGCACACACTGCTGTTTTACTGTCAGCGTCGGAGATTAGTCAGTCCATCAGAGAGAGGGAGAGAGACAGTCTGAAGTTGCTGTTCTTCACAGGTCGCTCCATATGTCTCTCTCAACTGGTTTTATTCCCTTCGCACTGGGACATTTGCATGTCTTCGACTCTCTCACACAGTAATGCATTCATCACAGTCATAGACGCATCGCCTTCTCGCAGCCTCAGTGAAGCACACACCCTCTGTCTGCCTGTCTTTGTTCTATATGACCATTAATGCCACATCTACCTAGCATTGCGTATCTTCAGTGTTTGTCATGCCAGTGAAGACGGCATCTGTATTTCCAAAACATTTGCTGCTTAGCTGCGTGTGATGGGAAATTCTGCATAGTATTTGTGATTCATTTACAGCAAGTATCAAGTTTCTATGATGGTATTCCTCAAATTCCTCAGGGGAATACAATAGACACAAAAGTAAACACAAAAACACAAATAGGGATATAGGTACAGAACACATCTCAGAATATTCATTCCTGAAATAATTTGATGAGAAATGTTCTGACTGTTTATAAATAATCATTTAGAAATGTACATTGCATGACATTGACATACAGATTATATATGTTGGACGTGCACTGCCGGATATCAGATTTCTATATGGGCTAAACATCTAGCGGAAACTTTTTGTTTTGACAAACTTACCATTTAATCTTATTGCTGTCTAGAAGAAACAAACTGCAACATTAAAGAAATCTCATTTGTGATGTTCCCTTCCTACAGGGAGTAAACAAATAATATTAACAATCACAATAAAAAATATTAAATCAATTTAATTTATATAGCACTTACAAATGCACAGTGTTTCAAAGCACGTTTATGGGAAAACATTTCAGTGCAATGTTTTAGGTTCCATATGTCATTATTGAGAAGTTCCATTTAAAGTTTCAGGGAAATTATGTGTTAATATATATTGTCTGCATAGTAATTATTAAAAAAAAAATGAACAAATCAGACCAGCTTTCTTCTGTCTATATAGCGTGAACAAAACATCACTGCTAGACATACTGCTACATGACAGAACAATAATTACATTTACGGCAAGTAAAACAGCATGTAAATAAGATGTGTGTCCGTGTCACTCTAACGCTTTGAATTCTTTACTCTGATCATTGATGTACATGCACATGTAGAAGCTTTTGTCAAACGTTTGATTGACAGGAGGGGCTTTTAAAAGCCCACAATATGATTTATGGTCTATTCGCTGCCATTGGACAACTTTGCAGGAAGCGTGCAGCGTGTCAATAAGGAATGAAAAAGCAAAGCTGTCAGTGTCGTCAGCTCTCTAAGCAATGTGCACTGTTTACCATCACTCATGTGGAGTTATAGTTGTTGTGTAGTGATGAGATTTTCCGGCTAATTCCCCCCTGAGGAGCGTTAATTGTAGAATAATAAGTGGAAAGTCAATACCAAACTCATGGGATTGTGTGGTGGTTGTTAGGCTACAGTTGTTATTCTTATTGTAAGTCCTATTGGGCATCCTATTAAAGGCACTGGATGTGTAAGAAACCTGAATATTGAGTGTGTTTGCGAGTACATTGGATGCACCTGCTGTGCTGGTGTGTGTATATTTGCATTCCCCGCCTTTAGCTCACCTCTCCCAGGATGTAGCCGTACATTAATTAAGTGCATTCATGTCTGACATGAACTGACTCTTTGCAGAAGCAATGCCTGCACATTCAATGAGGGGGACTAGGCAGGCAGATTACTGCCTGAGGGTAGTCAGAACTCATCTCTCCCTCTTTCTTATTGCTTCTCAAGCGCTTGCAAAAAACTCAAGAGGTTCAAGAGGTTCAAAGTTCAAGAGGTTGTGTGCACAGATTGAGAGTCAGGTCTGCATGCTTGACGTTCTGGCTTTCCGCATCCTAAATGAGATGCAGTTAATACAGTCTCCATATGCAACTCAGCATTGCTGCTTACCTATAGTGGACCTCAACTTATAGATTCTCCATATAGCACCACTGCACATGTTACGATGTCAAAAGCTTATTGTACGAAGTTGACATCCCCTATGTGCTTCTATAGAAAATTAAACTTCCAGATGAAGGCAACGGAGAGCATGTCTTTTTTCCATTTGTATGAGGTGGACCTTTTGTATGCTACCCATTTTAATTAATTGTTTTATTGCATTCAGCCCCTACATGCAAAAGGCATAAGAATTACTTGACTGAAATTACGCACTGCCAAGTTTTAAGCATAGT
>JAZGTK010016948.1:0-12489 GCA_036877625.1 Ambastaia sidthimunki
CTCATGTCATTCCAAACATTATGACTTTTTTGCTTCTGAGGAACACGTAAGAAGACACTTTGAAATACGTTGGTAACCAAACAACAGTGGCACCCCTTGACTTCCAGAAAACTATTGAAACGTTTTTTAAAAATATCGACTTTTGTGATCCACAGAAGAAGAAAGTCATACAGGTTTGGAATGAAATGAGGGTGAGTAAATGATGGGAAAATGTTCATATTTTGGTGAACTGTCCCTTTAATTCTAAAATTACTGTGGGCAGAATGTGTCTTTACTGTCAACCAGTGACCATGTGACCATGTAACAGTAAAAAGCCACAGAAGGATTCAAAAGAGTTTGTACATGAAAGTACTGTGTATGTGTGTGTAAATACTTATCTATACTTTAGGGGCATATGTGTCCACAGAAGTGAGAGTAATATGTGTGTTTGTGTTCATAATAAAACACTACCAAAAAAAATGTTGGTTCTACATGGTATTCTTTGAAGTACTTTGGAGTACTGTAGTATATAAATATGCCACTCATTCTGTACCTAATTACCTGCATATATTTTTTCTAATTGCTAAATTTGTGATACTTTACCAGCTGTAAGTCATATTAAACCTCCTTACATATCAAATGATATTATTCAGATGTTATATTTTGTGGATTTATCACACGCAGCTTCAACATCTGAGCTATTGGAAAATGTCATATTAGCAGATGTGGGATCAGCTGTTTGTGGTTTATTCAGTGCTTGATTTTTATTAACAGAAACACAGTGGGGATCACCCGTCATTTACCCTTGACAGGTAATATAAGGAAGGAACTGACAGTTTAAACCTGGAAGTGTAAATAATTGTCATGTCACTTTATTGCTTCCAGTCAGTCCGGAGATTTGTAATATTGCATGTAAACAAAGTGCATTGGCTATTCATAGCATGAGATTTTGTGTCAGCCTGATGATGTCTGGTGAGACAGGATAGGGTCAAAGTTCTGACATGTGTTGTGGAAGGTGTTCATGCAGACTATCACATTTACAGCAACATTGTCACTGCATGTTGCCAGTCATTGTACTGGTTGGTCACTATTGGTTGATCTTAGGTGGTGGTTGCTCTAGCAGCCATTATAAGCATCAATATAGCTAATTCTGGAGGATTGAGGTTGTGGCAACAACAAAAATGCTGGGCAACATGAGTCTACACATACGCACAGAAGACATATAATTTGGAAAAATTGATCGCTGGAATGACTGTCGCACTTTCAGCTACACCAGTGGTTCTCAAGCTTTTTAACTTCAAGCCCCTCCCACTCACTATTTCTAACCAATAAAATGTTTTTCTTTTGTTTAGCTTATTAAAATAACCAGGGCCCCCTAGTGAGCCCTGCCTCTCTGATTGAGAAACACTGAATTTACTCTGTACTTCCATTGATAGTTGCTACATCAAGTCACCTCACAAGTTTTCTCAACTTTGTTGAGTGGGTGGAAAAGCTCAAATAATCCAGTTCAGGTGATTTTGTTGCGTGAAGTGAACAGGGCTTGAAAGGAAATGAGAAGAGAAATAAGCTTTTATAATTCATCAGAGGCATAATGGGCGCAGCCGCCTGAGAACATGTGGGTAACACAATCCTCGTCAACACAAAGCACCCTTAGAAACCCTGGGCAGTCTCCAAGAACAACCCATGGAGATATAAGTGTCTATGATATAACCCCTGTGCAAACATGCATATTACAAATGAAGATGCATATGTAACCCATGGCAGACAATTTGGCCCACAGTTTTTTGCCACTATTTTAGTTGATAGTTAAAATAAGCATTGGTTTAGCAAGGAAGTGCCTATCTATAATAGCATTCATGTTTGTATTTAGTTTATATCCATATACAGGCATTTGTGACTCATTTTGTGTGGGATTGGATTGTTTTAAATAATGGTGACAGTGCTGTGCTACTTTTTTATTAGTACTATGTTTGACTGGCAATATATGTTTGAACTAGTGCTTCCAGTGTTCAACTCACTAGTCAGTTTTTAGTTAGTTAGTTATACACTAGATGTCTTGTGTAGCCAGACTTTTGATTTTTGTAATAAAGTCATAAAGTTTTGTTCATTTTACAGTTTATTCGGGCAAAAACCCTCCTTAAACAGGAAGTAACAGTTTGTCACACAAAGCAACCAACCGCAGTTGGTTCTGTTTTCATGTGTGGTTTAAAGGCAGGTTTATCTAGAATAGTTAATAGCACAATAATAGACAGACTCTAAAAAAATGTGTAAATGTGTGTAGACTTAATAATTTCTGTACATCCAAAAGTAATAAATATTTAGCTAAGATTTTAATACCTAGTTTATTATTCTAGCTATTTAATGTAATAACAATAACCAGGGGCCATTTAATCTACTAGCTAATAATAAAGAAATAATGTTTTAGAATGTCTTTGGGGAAAATGTTTCTATCCTGTTCCTAATAGTTTAGCTGCTTTGCCGAAAGATTTTGATTAGACTTTGTACGGTTTAGCCATTTGGGAATATTTGTTTGCCTGAGGTCGCCTGCTGCTGTTGTGTATGTTTAGAGGCTGCTCAGATGTTGCGGTAGCAGGCCGGGTGTGGACTGTGTTCTTTGGCAGAGCTTCAAGCCTTTAGTAGACAAGATGAGGGGTTGTTGACTTTCTTGTGGACGCTTGATGGAGAGGGAGGGAGTATTTTGGGCGGAAGGCAAAGATCTGGGTTTCTCTCTTCCTGTAACTGAGGTGGAGTTAAGGCAGATGTGTTCTAAAAGGAACACATGGGAATCTTGAGGCCATTCTGGAAGCTGGAAAACAGGAACTGGGTGGAAAGGTGTTGTTTTGATTGTGGAGAGTAAAGTGCAGTAATTCTCCTCACAAGAAAGACAAGTCACAAAAGAGATCTCTGTAATACCTCATTGTGTTTCTCCTATTCTGTAATGAGACTGTGAGACTGAACGTAGTTCAGAAACTTTCTTCTCTGATTATTCTCCTGAAAAAATGACCCCAGCATTCTCAGATATTTTTCCTCTACATTATCTCAGTATTTCAAACCGTGCTCGGATTTGTTAAAATATCAAGCTTTGCAATCAAATCTTTTTTCTTTTCCTTCATCTCAGTTTTGTCTCTTCCTGTCTTACGCAACTGTGGGAAGCTTTGAAAATGTCTGATGCTGTGTCCGGGTTTTGCTTTCTCACACCCTCAGTGAATAACTTTCTACACGCTCGTATCAGTTTTGCATCCTTCATTAGCATGTCGATGGACGGAAAAACCCCGTTTCYCACCTAAACTCATGAATAAAAAGAATTCACAACTTGAATGTGAAACCAAAATACTGTTCTGGTTGAACCTTAACCTTGATTTCACTTATTAACAGGATTATCTCTGGATTAATGAGTTAAATGTTTGAGAGAGTTTTTGTAAGGTATTTAAAGCTGTACTGCGGCATCACCCACAATTCCATGTTTTGAAGTGGAAAACGCCACAAAATTTCACCTGTGCCCAAAGACACATGAGCCAAGGGACCTTCAAAGAGAGTCAGGTTTAGTCCGTTGTGATGGGCGGACAACTACGTGAGTTGTATGACATGGACTGAAAGGAGCTCTATAAAGTATTCAGGAGATCTCCTCCACTGATAAGCATGTATGCATTTGATTGACATTATCAAGCTTGGGTTTGAATGCTCTTTTGACCTGTTCTATGGGTGGCGGAGGTGGTGGGGTGGCAAGTAGCAGGCATATCTTTTTTCAACCCTGTTGTTCTTTCATCCTTTATGTGTGTAACACTGTACCTTTGTCATGCTATTGAGCATCCCCAGCTTTCTCATTTTAAATTTACTTCAGGTTGGCTAATGCAGGTGGGATGTTACTCTACAGTGATGGCTGTAATGCAGAAGAGCTTGGCTTCACACCCGAGTGGGTTTATAGTGTATCTCAGAACGTTCACAGCTGTCAGCTCAAAATAAAAAGCCATCAACTGTATCCGCTGCACTAGCTCTAATGCTAATTATTACAAATGGCTTTCGCGTAACACCTCGCTGGAATCCCCCTGCAAACACAAAGCTCTGTCTTCTGCCAGTCCACAAACTGATAATCAGAAAGCTTTAAAAAAGATGTTAATTGTTAATTTTGAGTGTGGAACGTCAGCATGTAACTCAGATTTGAAACTGTTTTAAACTTTCTTGAAATAATCAAAGCTCCAAAATATTCTCCAGTTTTGTATGTTGAGAGCAATTAGCAGATTTGTTTAAATAGAAAACATTTTTGGACAATGGAGAATATTCAGAGTTTCCTATTGAGAAAAATACAGTAATGCATTGAACTGTGTTTCAAGTTTTGTTTCTCCACTTCGTAACCCACTGAAAGATTCGAATTACAGCAGCAGCGCTAAGAGTTGCCAATTGAAGGTGCTTCTCTGCAACAACAGGAAACCTTCAAAATGCAGCTGGTAGAAGCAAAGAACCAAACCCCCAACATGAAGCACTTGCACAAATATGAGAGGAGATCCCTGGTGGCTACACCTGCAGGAGACGCATCTGTACACTATGAGGAACCTTAGCAGATTACGTGATTACCATCCCTAGCAGCTCAGCTCACCTCTGAACTGGATTCTCCATATTTGTTCACAAGCCAAAAATCTATGACGGATGTTGTGGTTGTGATTAGTTGCTATAATGTGGTGACAGTGTTAACTACAAGAAAAGAGAAATGGTTTATTAGAGAATGATATAAATATGTATGTGTCCAAAAATCAGTCTAATCTGTCTCTCTGCTTTGTTTTGTGAAGTTTCCTGAATGTGGATTTTATGGGATCTACGACAAGATCCTCCTCTTCAAGCACGACACCAGCAGCAATAACATCCTGCAGCTGGTGAAGGCTGTGGCTGACATCCAGGAGGGTGATCTGGTGGAGGTTGTTTTGTCTGGTGAGTTGGTTAGTAGTCGATAGCACAGACTATTTGAGTCATGTATACAGTAGCTCAGCATTGAAGTGGTGTGTTCACACATACAGCAAATTGCAGTGTTGAGTGGTAATGTGTGATCTTTAATCCAGATTAAGATATTTTGTGCCACCTCCAGTATTACAGTATTACTGTTTAATTAGTATTACTGGATTAAACATCATTCCTACAGGAATTGTTGTGTGTCCTCACTCTCTCACTCTCTCTCTCTCTCTCTCTCTCTCTGTTTGTTTTGCAGCTGCTGCCACATTTGAAGACTTTCAGATCCGGCCACATGCTCTAAATGTTCACTCCTACCGCGCGCCGGCCTTCTGTGATCACTGCGGCGAGATGCTCTTCGGACTGGTGCGACAAGGACTCAAATGTGATGGTGAGGACAGGATCTAGCCGTTGGATTTTTCTCTGTGTGTTGTCTGGGTTTTATCAAAATGTTTGTTTCATTTACCATACTTGTATTTTCATAGTATTGCTAAAGTCTAATTCTCATGATCTACGACCGTTTTCCCAAAACAGATTTGAATGATTTCAACAAAATAAAAGCTTTATCTCTGAAAATCTGTTTGTTTGTAGATTCTGGCTTTAACAGCAGGTGGTGATATTTGACAGCTGCTGTTAGTGGTTATTACCTTTTTACCTTTTTGTGACAGAATAAACATGCATATTCTAGCTATACATCCTGTGACAAAAAAGTTGCTTATAATGAGTGGTTATAATGATATGGCAAGATTGGCTATAACTCATTTATTTCCGTTTTGTTTTCTTTCACTGTCTCCCTCTGCAGGCTGTGGGCTGAATTACCACAAACGCTGTGCCTATAGTATTCCAAATAACTGCAGCGGGGTGAGGAAGCGTCGCCTGTCCACCACGTCCCTCACCAGCAGTCAGTCTATGCGGTTGTCCACCACAGAGTCTCTCAGCAGCCTCAACAGCAGCGTGACGTCTGAGGACGTCAGCCTCATTCGATCGCACACCTATATGGTACGTACCCTCCTTTTTAAATACCCATATGACTGTATTTACATTATAGACGTGAAATATGATTTGCTATTTGCTACTGTAGTGGTACTAAGGGGAGGGACATTCACATTCTAGATAGCGACTGATTGGACAAAAATGTATGTAGTGCAGGATGAGTCATCAATATTTTTGGTCAGTTTAATGTTTAGGGGTACAACAGCATATAGCTCCACAGTTAATAATTATGGACTAAAAGCCACAGAACTCAAATCTATACTTTTTTTTTTTAATGTGTTATTCCATAATTGGACACATTTCTTAATGAAACTTAAAATTTAAAAAAAGGACTTTGTTTTGTCTTAAGCCCCGCACTCCCAGTGACGCCAGGCGCTGTTACACCGGCCGTCCCGTCCACCTGGACAAGATCCTTATGACTAAAGTGAAGGTCCCACACACATTCACCGTTCACTCATACACACGACCCACCGTGTGTCAGTACTGCAAGAGACTGCTGAGGGGTCTTTTCCGTCAGGGGCTCCAGTGCAAAGGTCTGTATATAGTACCCAAAAACAATATCTGGTACCGGCGAATAGCTTGTAACGGGAAATATTTGTACATTTAATCTTAAATATATAAATTTCACTGCAATTGAAAATAAAATATCAAACAAAGTGGCATCTGGAAGCACAATATGCTAGACCCTTTCACACAACATTTGACACATTTTTTAGCCATTTTTGATTAAAAAGGACTTAAAAATTAAAAATAGTCCAAATACTGGTGTACATATGTTATATGTATTATTTTATAACTGACATCTACAAAACTTGCTTAAAAATGTGCCTTTAAAACTGCAATCTGTCACTTTTGTCTCTCTACTGCCATCTCTGTTTAATACATAAAATTGCAGGTTACTTTACATACTTTTATTTGTTGAAGTCAAATAAAGCCATTGACATTTCCTGGGAAATTGAACCTGACAGCTCAAATTATAAATAATTATTATAAATTTAGGGTAAGGTAAGGATTTAAACACTAATCTGTCATGTACTTGCTCAATAACTGATTTTTGCAAATGTTTTACCCCAAAAAGTTGAATTGCAGCTTTAATGTTTGATATTTTGTTAATAAAATGTAGACATTTATACGTTTTTAGCACAAAACGCATTTTGTACTGCATATTTATATTTGATAATAAATTTTAATAAACATTTTCCTATGTGTTTTTTAGATTGTAAATTCAACTGCCACAAGCGTTGTGCATACAAGGTTCCCAACGATTGTTTAGGCGAGACTCTTGGAGGTAATGAGTGTGTGAGAGAAATAATGTTGACATACTTAACACATTTGGAATATTTGTACCATGGCGTCCCTGCATCTAAATGTGTAATTATTTGTGTTTGTCGTGACCTTTCCATCTGTTTGTGTTTGTGTATCACAGACATGCTGAGTCCGAGCACAGACACAGAGGTGCCAATGGACTACAGTAGTGAGCTTTCAGACAATGATAAATCTTCTCTGATGGATGATTCAGATGAAGCCTGTAGTATTCCTGGGTCTTTCTCCCCAGACAGCAGCCAGGATGGAGCCAGTGGAGACCAGAGGTGTGTTAGACAGGCTTAAAACCCTATTCAGACCAAGCTGAAATGTTCACTGATAAGACCAACCTATAAAAGGCATTTCTATAGAGCCCATTACACTTACTGTGGACACTGACAGACAGACTCAGTTCCTATTAACTTCTATTGTATGGGCCAAAACAGCAGCATCAACATTCTTTAAAAAATTCTCTTGTGTATAATTCAAGAAAGAAAATTATACAGGTTTAAAATATCAGAGTTGTGTAAATGAAGTATAAACGGAACAAATTTAGCTGCATGCTGCAAATTATGTAGGAATGGTTTTACACAGAAATTAGTTCTGTGCCTTGTACAGAAATAAAGCCCAAATTGCATCACATTCAGTGTGAATGTGTTTGATGTGAATTTTTCCAGTGATTCACATTCTCTCTTTATGCCTTTGTGTCTGTCACACACCTGAATACAGATTCAGATTCAATGAGAATCCTTTCATAAGATCTAATGTACTAACTTTCTGCTGTGATGTCTTCCCAGTGCTAATATTCCTCTGATGAGGGTGGTGCAGTCAATCAGACAGACCACACGTCGCTCTAGCACGGCCATCAAAGAGGGCTGGATGGTGCACTACAGCAACAAGGACACACTGGTACATATTTTGAGCATAATACTTCCTCTCTTTAAGGCCCTGGCATACTTACAGCAGAGCTTTTCTTCATTCTTCACTGTAGAAAGACGTTTGCAAGTAATTCTTTGCAAACACTCAGTTGCAATAAGTTTAAATATGAGATAAAGTAAGTAAAAAGATGAGCTGGGAAAGACGTTGTACGAAAAGTGGGTGGAGCCCCATGCCACACCCACCTCTTGCACCTCGTTATCATTTTTGACCAATGACATTTAGAAGGAGATTAAGAACCAGTACAAAGTTTTCTTGAAGTTCACACTTGTGAACTGTTTTAAACTACTGAAATAAACTCAAACACAGCTTTGTTTTGGCTGGATGTGGCCAGAATGACGTTAAACCCGTTCATTCTACGTTTACACTTGAAGTATATCAGGGTGTTTACTCTGTACACTATCCTGAAACATCGCTATTGATTTTTCTTTTTGTGCTTTGAATCAGCCTGCACATTTGCCCTGTAATATCACAAAATCTTCAGCTTTTAAATCACAGCCTATTCTGCTGTGAGCGTCCCTACAGAACTACTATTAGACTGGACATTGATTTAAAAGAATCAATAGTGCTAAATGTCACTCATAGTGTTCGGTGCTTCTAGATGTATTTTCACTAAGAATAGAAAAATTGGCCGAGACATTTTCTAAAGATTGATCTATTGACCTGATCTTCACCTCCTGTTAAGCTTCTGAATTTGTGTAACATTTTTACTCCTCTAGTCTCTTTCTAACTTTCCTCCTGTTTTTTCTCTCGTCTTGTCTTGCCTTGTCTCCTTTCTTTTCTAGCTTTGTTTTCCCTTCATTTTTCTATTCCTCTTTGCTGGGGTGAAGCTGACCCCTGGCATCAACCCCATGTTGACCTATGACCTCTGACTTCTCACCCCACCCTCCAACAGAGGAAGAGACACTACTGGCGTCTGGACTGCAAATGCATCATCCTATTTCAGAACGATACCACCAACAAATACTACAAGGTATAAAGTCTATTTAGGGATCAATCACATCATGACTATTTATAGACATTTTAAACTAAATTACATATGTGTAATATGCTAATATATGTGGAAATACTGTACAGTTACTGTACATATTATGTCCTTACACCTTTACATTATGAATTTACAGAGAAGGGTAAAGCCTAAATATTCTGTGTTCATGCAACAATACATTATAACAGTTTTGCAAATACTGTTTGACTTTTAAAGCAATAGTTCACTCAAAATTTGTTGTTTCAAACTTGTATGCTATTATTTCTTTCAGTGCGACACAAAAGATGGTGTTTTTTTAAACAGGTCGTATAGCTATGTTACAATTTAAAAAAGTCTTTTGTGTTCCATTGAATAAATAACAACATACAGGTTTAGGAACACATGATGAGTAAATAATGACAGATTTTCATTTTTGGGTGAACTGTTCCTTTAAGGTGACTAAGCATGTTGACTTATTTGGTTTAATGTGTAATCTCTGTCAATTATCTCGGCTCACATCTACCTTAATTCAATTCCTGCTGTGAAATTAACCTCTGCTTACCTTCACCCATTGTCTTAATGATTGAGAGTCTAATTTGTCTTCTTATCACCCACCCGCCCGCCTTTACAGGAGATCCCTCTGTCAGAAATCCTGCAGGTACGCCCGGCAGGTGATTTCTCTCTCGTGCCTGTCGGTACGAACCCTCACTGCTTTGAGATTGTGACAGGCACCATGATCTACTTTGTCGGCGAGGACCCCAACCCTGCCCAGCCCCCATTATCCGGTGTGCCTGGGATGCCTGCCTTTGCCGTGCCCAGCTGTGTTGCGCCCAATAGTGGAGTGGGGCTGGAGTTTGCCAAAGGCTGGGAAACTGCTATTCGTCAAGCACTTATGCCAGTCATTTTTCAAGACAACCCCCCAGCAGAAGGACACACCCCTCATCGTAAGTAGCTTTGTTCCATTAGCATATTACTGTACTACAATTACACAACAGTGTATATGACAGTTTGCAACATTTCTGTTAGCATAGAATACATGGATGACTACATTTAACACATGAGCAATTTTCCAACATGCATCCAGTTTTAATTTCCTGTGTTAAGGCAAGTCCAGTAATAACAGCCATATTTAAACACATTGTTCCTGGCTAGTAAATATTCAGACTTTACAAACAATTTGATTAAAGATGCCCCCCCACTATTTCCAAAAATGATGTCTGTGTACATTATGGACACTGTCAGGGACTGACACAAATCGTTTAGATTATCTGTAGCATGTGGGTGTAATATGGAGATCATTAAATGAGGCTGACATGCTTAACATTGATCTGTTTGATTTTCAGGGCAAGCGTCAGTCAGCATTTCTGTGTCTAACAGTCAGATTCAAGAGAATGTGGTAAGTGGGTGAATTTGAACTTTGAAAGCGGATTACGTCACACGGTATGATGATAATGATGATGATGATAATGATGATTGTTATGATGCTGATAATGTGCACGACAGGATATTGGAATGATCTATCAGATCTTTGCTGATGAGGTTCTGGGCTCTGGACAGTTTGGTGTGGTGTATGGAGGTATGTTCTTTCAAACATAATTGAAAACTACATTAAGTTTTCTGAAGATCTGCTCTTCAGATCTTTGTGACACTAATGTGTTTCATCAAGCACAACTATATCCTATGAAAATATTTACATCTGCTTATGTAAATGTACTGTTACATATAAATACATATTTCTAACCACCCCCACAGGCAAACACAGGACAAGTGGCCGTGATGTAGCCGTGAAGGTGATCGACAAGCTGCGATTCCCGACCAAGCAGGAGAGCCAGCTGAGGAACGAGGTTGCCATACTGCAGGTAACCAGTAGGGGGCGAAATAAAATCAGTGTTTTCTCCACTAGCGAATCTGTGTCGAATTATGGATGTTATTGACGGAATGATAATGAACTCATTTATCACAATTGAACCTGCTGTGTGTCTGACGATTGTGAGAAAACCTAATATCAGGTCATGAATGCAAATAAGCGACAATGTTGTCACTCATTAGACTGGATTTTCTCATGGTCTTCTGTGTCCCCAGAGCCTGAGACACTTGGGAATAGTGAATCTAGAGTGCATGTTTGAGACCCCGGAGAAGGTCTTTGTGGTGATGGAGAAACTTCATGGTGACATGCTGGAGATGATCTTGTCTAGTGAGAAGGGTCGACTTCCTGAGAGACTCACCAAGTTCCTCATCACGCAGGTTAGGGTTGCTGTTCATGAGTAAATGCATATATGCATAAATTTTTACCACATTCTTCCTGCACCAATATCCTTCCTTCCTCTCTCTTCAGATTTTAGCGGCTTTGAGACACCTTCACTTTAAAAACATTGTGCACTGTGACCTCAAACCTGAGAATGTGTTGCTGGCATCAGCAGATCCGTTTCCACAGGTGATCCTAAACAACTCGTCAATAAATTCAGCTATTTATTTCAACATGCCATCCCCCCATATTCTACTAATAGAGTTAATCTGTAAGAAAAAACAAAGCACTGTAGTTGTATTGTTCTTTAGATGAGGGCTTTTCTTGTGTATCTTAACATTTCGTCCCCCACATATCACACGCTGACGTTTCACTTTTGCACACTCATAGGTGAAACTGTGCGACTTTGGCTTCGCTCGCATCATAGGCGAGAAGTCTTTCCGGCGGTCTGTCGTGGGCACACCAGCGTACTTGGCCCCCGAGGTCCTCCTGAACCAGGGTTATAATCGGTCCTTAGACATGTGGTCTGTTGGTGTCATCATGTACGTTAGCTTGAGCGGAACGTTTCCCTTCAATGAAGACGAAGACATCAACGATCAGATCCACAACGCTGCTTTTATGTACCCGCCCAACCCGTGGAAACAGATCTCCCCTGAAGGTAATACAAACATGTGCTTCTCTCAAGAGACGTTTGTCATCGCTAACACTGTACTGAGACACAGTACCGAATCTTTAAATATAGCAGCAATAACTGTTCAACCCAGAACTGTTTCACCAAAATAAATACTCATTTGTTGTACGATAAGATGTCAGATTAAGAATAAATGTATTTCAGGATAAACGAGTGGGATAGTGAACCCTTTGTGTGTCTGTATTAGCCCATTACTTTGTGATAACAGAAGAAATCTGATGCATTAAAAGCAGGCCGATTGTAAAGTAACTCCATCCGCCTTTGATTTTCTGTCTGCAGCTATAAATCTTTTAGCTCCGATCAATGCAAATTCTGTTTGTGTGATCTCTCCGTTTCTCCATAGCCATCGACCTCATCAATAACCTCTTGCAAGTGAAGATGAGAAAACGCTACAGTGTGGACAAGAGTCTCAGCCACACCTACCTGCAGGTAATGTCA
>JAZGTK010016950.1:0-12488 GCA_036877625.1 Ambastaia sidthimunki
ATATATATATAAGGTATTCATGTATTCAAGTTATATTTAGTAATAAGGCTGTGACGCTGAGGCTGTAACATAAACACAATTTCGTCACAATAGCATCCGTAGATTGAAAAGAAAACAGTAAAGCAAAGCGCACAAATTAATTGTAAAGAAGAATAAAATAAAATGTGCAAACTTTTCATTAATCTTCCAGTATACCAAAATCTGTTGGTATACAGATCTGTTGGTATATGGAGGGCTGTTTACCCCTCATACAACGTAACAAACATTTTCACAAAGAAAATCACATTTAAATACAGAGAAATTATGTACTGTCTTCACACACTTATACACATTTATGGATAAAGAATTCACACAGACCCCAGGTAACGCTGGTTGTAAATGAGAGGATTTTATTTAAAAAATCGTCATTGGTGTAACTACATACACATTTATTGACTACCGCTTACCAAAACTAGCAGTTTTAACTTAATGCATTCCAACGGATCGACGCGAACTCTCTGGAACTATGACGACACGTGACAACTGAGCGTTTCGAACTTGTCGCAACTCTCTCTTTAGACGGCTCTAGTACACAGTAGGTAGGCTATTTATGATTCAATAACAATACAAGTCTTCACCATTGAAAAGTAACTTTGCAAAGTTTTCTTAGCATATATAATACCAATGAATAAGACTTTAAAGTAACCAGCAACGCGTGAAAGGCCTAATTAAATATTCATAGCCCAAGCCCAGTTTATAGTAATTTTGCCTCCGGTTTACAAAGTCGATCGCCGAGCGCATCGATTCAGGATGCAGTTGCAGCGTCATTGTGGGCCACCGTTTGAATGAGTTTAGGAGACACACAAATCTTCTACATCCTGATTACACACCGTCTTCGAAACTGCCGAATTTTAAAAAAGGACAAGCGAACACCAAGATGCCCGTATTTACAGGTTTGTTTATTGTTTACATGTAGCTAAATCACAAGTTGTCTATAAGACTTGGGAGATGTAATAGAGGAGGCTGCCCAGTTAGCATAAGACTGTAGCATCAGGCCTAAATGTCTATTTGCAAACAGTATTTACAACAGCTAAACAAACAAAGAAATCATTTAATAAGCTTTTGTCGTGCTGTATATGTAGGGGACACCTGTATTTTTATATGAACGCTTATAATCTAGATCATACAGTGTCAGTGATATAGCATGTTAGCACGTCGGCTAAGCTGCCCACACTTTGTTAAACTGCCTTTAAACTTTTTAGCGCTTTGTAATCATTAAACAGTTTTGATTCAGTCAATGAAACATACTGAACGATACTCATGGTCTGTTACTGCACACCACATAGAAACTTTTACCACGCACACAACGACAATTAGATGTTTTGGGACGAGCAGTTTAGCCTGTCATGCTGTAACCTGTCAAGCGAAATAATCTTCATTATTGAACCCATCTAGGAATTTAATCCTCAGTTTAACATAATCAAAGGTTCACAGTCAACTTATTTTTTTAATTTATATTCAGCTTTATATTACTTTTAAAAAATTATCTGTATATTGTAGTGCTTGTGACATATCAGACACGTTAACTAGTTGTTGTTTCATTAACATATCTACATATACCTCACCTAACAAGCTAACTATGCTATGGGGTGCCTGTAGAACTACCCCCAAACTGCAATAAACACTAAGATGCAGAACCAGGCCTCAGATGACCATCGCAAAAGAGAAATTCACTCTTCATTAACTTTAAGGCAGATTAAGATACCATTTTTACTTGTGTATATATTCACTTGAGAATGCATAATAGAAATTTATAAACATATTTATCCAATTTTCCCCAAGTTACATGTCATGTTTTATGTTTTACTCATTAATCTGTGCACATTTAAATGAATGTTTTAGAGTTACTTAGATACATGTGATCTTGATTAACTATGTTTGGTATCTATAAGCTGCATTTTTAATTTCCTGAACTTTAATGTCCATTATATTTTTATAAAATTGTATTTTATTAACATTATAAAAGTCATAAACTCATATGAAACTAATTTCACCTTCACATCTGATTAAATTCCATATGCAAAGCAGTTTGTTGGAAGAGAGTTAACTTTCCCTCCGAGAGGATAACCTCTGATTTATTCACCAAAGACTCTCTTATCTTATCAATAAGAGAGTTCTCTCTCTTATCAATACAGCATCCAGTGAAGATCAGCTGGAGCCTTAACTAACTGCATCAGGAGTGCGTGTGTGTGTTAGAGTAGTATGTGCTTAGTCTAGTTAATAAAGTCTTGTTCGCATCACACTTGATGTTGTGGTAGTTCAGGCTTGTAATCTGCTCTATAAGAGTGTTAAATCAATGTATTACATTGATTAAGATTTCCTATCATATATTAATATTCCCCTTTTGGAATAATATTTGTTTACACAGGCAATGGTGTAGAATTGATGTATTATGTTGAAAATGGACAGGGGGCTGGGGACAGCAACCTGAAAAAACAGCAATGTTTGATGGAATTCCTGATTCTTCTGAAACCATATTTGTGTGAGGAACAAAACAAATATCCTGTCTGACTTCAAATGTCCACCTTTTTAAACTTGCTGCATCATGACACACATGAAAATGAAGATTTGTGTGTGGTGTAAGCACATTTTGCTAGATTTTGTTTCATGAAAGAAAATCATAAAGGTATGAAAGACATGAAGGCAAGTAGATTACAGAATTATCAACATTTGGCTAAATCATCACTAAACCACAAATGTCTGTCACTAGATAATTTAGATAACATTAAAAATTGTGATACTAAATAATATTGTTGTGCTGTGTGAGTTAATTTGTTGGTGTGATGTTTTAGTGAATGTGAAATGGGGGAAAGAGAAGTTTGATGCGGTGGAGTTGAACACAGAGGAGCCTCCCATGGTGTTCAAAGCCCAGCTGTTTGCTCTGACAGGGGTTCAGCCAGAGAGACAAAAAGTCATGGTGAAAGGAGGAACGCTGAAGGTAGCTTCTCCAGTTATTTAGAGTGTTACTGTCTGTTGTCCTCAGAGTTTGCAGGTGTGTGACACTTTTTTTTTTGTTTTTACCAGGATGATGAGTGGGGAAATATCAAGTTGAAAAATGTAAGTATGTCTAAACAATGTTTATTTAAAATTATATTTATTTATATTAGGATCTAGGCTTTGGATCCATAATTATCTATCTCTTAGTATGCCTTTCTATCTGTCCTTATCTATCCCTTTGCCTTTGTAATCTTATTGTACTTTATTTGTAAGTACAAGTACATTCAAAGTGAACATGAAATGATAACATTTTCTTGATCTAAATGGATCTTCTGTCATTTTTGTAGGGGATGACCCTTCTAATGATGGGTTCTGCTGAAGCCCTACCTGAGGAGCCTGCAGTACGGCCCATGTTTGTCGAGGACATGACAGAGGAGCAGCTTGCATCTGCTGTGAGTTTTCTGCCTTCAGTGAATAAACAATCTGAACGATCAGAACCAAGTATTTCTTTAATTTCTGTCATCTTCAGATGGAGTTGCCATGTGGATTAACAAATCTGGGCAACACATGCTACATGAATGCAACAGTGCAGTGTTTGCGTTCTGTGCCTGAGCTCAAAAATGCTCTCAGGAGGTACGTTGTAAGCATACTCTTCATATTAAATTCAGTACATTTACATAAAATTAATATTGTAAATTCATATCTTGGGGTTTTGTAGGTACTCTGGTGCCTTGCGGTCCTCTGGAGCTAACGCGCCTTCTCAGTACATCACAGCAGGTGATATTACTGTAATTCACGATATCACTACATCCAAGAATTGCTTAAGATTAATGCAAGATTAATGGTAGGGTAGCCATGCTGAAAGTACAATTGTTATGTGCATCTTTAAGCATGTTGCATGCGATTGATCAAGTGTTTTTTTTTCAGCCATGCGTGATTTATTTGAGTCCATGGATAAGACATCCTCAAGCATTCCACCCATAATTCTGCTGCAGTTCCTGCACATGGCCTTCCCACAGTTTGCAGAGAAAGGAGACCAGGGCCAGTACCTCCAGCAGGTCAGGGTGCTAATATTCACAGATGGCGTCTGATGTTTTTTTTTTTTTTTTAAACTTTATTTATTACCCAGGATGCCAATGAGTGCTGGGTCCAGATAATGCGGGTCCTTCAGCAGAAATTAGAACCTCAAGAACCAGAAACCCCAATGGAGGCAAGACAACTGTATTACATATTCAGATTATTTGAACACTAAAATACATGACTATATTACAATTTTATACTCTTTTTACAGACTGATAGTGACAGTGGAGCAGCTGCCACCACAAAAAAGAACTTCATTGATCAGTATTTTGGTGTTGAATTTGACACTACGTATCCTTTTCTTTTTAATGGGTCCTGCTCAGGCAAACTGAACAAAGATGTCACAAATATCAGGCTGTATTAATATTCAAACTTCACACTTTTTAGGGGAAATTTAAACTCCAGTTTTGAGTAGCAAACCAATTCTGTGAGAGCTCTTTTACTCTAAATGTATGTACTGTATCTGTTGAGGTCCTTAACCTGTATTTGTGCAGTATGAAGTGCACTGAGTCAGAGGATGAAGAACTGACCAAAGGCACAGAGAGCCAACTGCAGCTCAGCTGCTTCATCAACCAGGAAGTAAAATATCTTGCCACTGGACTCCGATTGGTGAGTTGAGATCAGTCAATTACTCCAGACAGGAAGTACCAGTCCCTCTTAACCTTGACCTTTCTGTCACACTCTAGAGGCTACAGGAGGACATCACGAAGTTCTCCCCTTCCTTGCAAAGAAATGCTCTCTATATCAAATCGGTATGATTATTGATGACTGGTAGCAGAGAATGTCATATTTCTGGTAAAAAGGGATAAGTGCTTTCACTTATGTTTGTCTTTTTTTTTTTTAGTCCAAAATTAGCCGTCTCCCAGCGTACTTGACAGTTCAGATGGTCCGGTTCTTCTACAAAGAAAAAGAGTCTGTCAATGCCAAAGTCCTTAAGGTGGGTGGAGTTATGTTGGCTAGATGTGGTGTTATGATATCATAAGTGTGAATTCCACAAAGGAATGCCTGCCATGCATTTCATCCTAAAATCAAAAGAAAAAATATGAAATTATTTAAGCTTTTCGGTTGTAGAGTTTTAGCATAGTGACATGTTCTTCATGACAATTAAGCAGGTTCGCACAACAATATTGTTACAGTAAATCCTACCCAGATGAGTACACAAAATACTACCATGATGTATAAACAGTTACAATATGTATTTATTTGTAATATTTATACTCAATGTATCAATTATTAGTAGTATTGGGAATATTGGGATTGTTTCTGCTTAATTATTGAAAAAAATCAATATTGTAAATATGGAAATAAGGTTTTTGCAGTTTACTCTGATGTTAAGTGACAGTTTTGTAAGATTCACCCTTTAATTTTAATTTAAGTGTTGGCTTTGCTTCTGCACACATATTTTAATAGAGTGATGTCCGCATTCTGATTTGGGCAGCTGCATATATATTTTTTTCTGTGTGTAGGATGTAAAATTTCCTCTTATGCTGGATGTCTATGAACTGTGCACTGCTGAACTTCAAGAGAAGATGGTTTCTGTGAGGTCAAGGTTCAAGGAGGTCGAAGACAAGAAACTGGAAAGGCAGCAACAGCCAAAAGCAAGTGCCCTATAATGTTGTAAGAAACAATGCTGAGGACATTGTTTGTTCTTGAAGAATAAATTTATTGTATCGCAGAAGTAAAGTACATAAAGCACTCAACGTTCAGCTTAGTCAGAATGAACATAGAACAATATTAGCATAGATACTTTATACTGTTCTTCAAACCTGTTTTTCCAACCTTAATGCAAATTAAGTCTTCTTTTACATTTAAATTAGTGGTTGCAGTAGAAGTTTCCATTCTCGCATAATGGGTGGTATCCCAAATGGTAGGGTGAGACTATTGTCTGACCAGATGTCTTTCTGAATATGAATTACAGTCACATCTTTTTTTTAATCAAAGCTGATTCTTGAAGTGCCTCTGCTGCTTTCTTAATTAAATTAAATCAACATTAGTTCAGGTGCTACCATGGCTGGTTCTAGGTATTTGGATGCCCTAGGCAAAATGTATATTGGAGCCACCGCTTCCTTCCCTTTAAGTTATGTCATTACAGTAAGAGTAACAGCAAGTTATGACAATGTTTTTTTTTTTTCTTAAACTTACTACAGTTAACATTTTAAAGTTACGCACATAGACACATTGACTAAATCACCCACTTCATTTTTGCAGTAATTTGTTCAGTTATTTAATTATAGTAAGACAACAACCCACTATTTGGGATGGTCAACAGTTTTGTCTATTCTGTATAGTAAAATGGGGGTAAAATGTAACTTTCCTAGCTGTATAAGGACATAGTTTCCTCCTATTAAGGCTATATTTGACTATAGATATGTTACTATTGCAGTTAAAAACCCCAAATTTGCA
Organism: Ambastaia sidthimunki; assembly: GCA_036877625.1. NCBI lineage: Eukaryota > Metazoa > Chordata > Actinopteri > Cypriniformes > Botiidae > Ambastaia > Ambastaia sidthimunki. Next base: position 6,460 of record JAZGTK010016950.1, read on the forward strand.
CTATATTAGCAACAGTGGAAGTGATAGAGACAAATTACTAAGCAGAAAGAATAGGTAACTTCAATTGTATTTGTATGTTTGAGGTGTATTTCAGTAAATATAACAAATGTAAATATAATTTATTTGAAAACTAAAACATAAAGTAGGCTATTATGATAATGTAAACATTAGCAGAATTTATAAGATTTACAGACAGTACAGACAGAGTTTTTTTTAATAATAAACAATGCTGTAGTCTATGTGTTTACTATTTCCTTATTATTTTAAAAGTCAGCTTCTGACACATTGTCACTGTACAGTCAGCACCAATTCTGTGTGTTATACGCAAATTCAAAGTCTTAAGGCGTCCAAATGGCACTGACGTGAATTTTCAGAATAAGGCTCTGTTTATTTTAATAATCCATTGTCATAAAAAATGAAGACAACTCACATGCAAGCTGCGCTTTCTTTGCATTCCTGTTTAGCTTTCTGTAGCAGCCCCCAAAGGTGTGGATTAATTTTGGCATCATCAGGTTAATTTGCAGGAAAGTCAGAGTTTATTTATCATTGTACAAAGTCTGGGACCCACATATAAATGGTGATAATAACACCACTACAGGTGGGCAGTTCTTTTATATTCAATGGATAAAGAGCCTAATCCTATGTTGCCCGCCTTGATTGGTGAACTAGTGTATAAGGTTGTTGCGGTTATAGAGGTGCCACCTTCAAGCCCGAGTCAATTGCCTGATCTGCCTATAGCTAGTACTAGCCTTGGGTGTTATGCACATATGGCTGAGACGTATGTACCAATATGTCTCTGATAATTAAGCCTTTAAGGGGAATGACCTTGTCCTAATATCTGTCTTGGAGTGGAATCCATTTAGAGGCAGTTTGTAATTTTCGACAATGTCAGCATATACACATCTACAAATCCATTTGCCAATTGTGTGATATTTATTTTGCTTTTCTTGATAAATAGGTGGATCAGAAGATTTTGATACCAAAAGAAACAAAATATGAACCTTTCTTCTTTCCTGACGGTAAGTACTTTGTGCAGAACGCGATATCCTTTTTGTTTAAGTGATCATAAAATTTATTCCTCAAGAGGATTATGTAATAACTTTTGATTATCTGTAGATTTGGGCTCCAACAACAGCGGTTATTATGATCTGCAGGGGGTTCTGACACATCAGGGTCGGTCCAGTTCATCTGGCCACTATGTCGCCTGGGTTAAAAGGAAAGAAGGTAATAATTCCCTTTTAGATGATTATGTAATGGTACATTTGTTGGACAACCTCTAAAATGAAACTTATTGATTTGGTGCTGCACATATTTAAGGTGTATTCTTGTTTAACTGTTGCAGTAGCCAACCTTGGTACTTGGGGTGCTAGTTACCTTCAAACATCTGCAACTTTCATTCACATTCATCTCGATCAAAGTTCCCGCAGAAATGACTGCCCTTGCTCATGGGCACACACTTATATAAGCCAATTACATGAACCTTAAATGTAACTAATAACACTGGACACATACAACATTAGACAACACTGCTTTGGTGGTGAGATCGTCCCAGATAGTCCCAAACTGGAGGTATTAATTTAAGCTGTGATGTCAGAAGTAGCACACTGGGAATAAAATATAATGTATGCTTTTTAGTGCCCTTCACAAGAAAACTGTTCACTAAATATACCATAATATAATGAAAACAAATTACATTTTGGCTGGTAATTCTTAACTAGCAAATGATATGTGCAAATGTTTTGACAAAAATCTAAGTTTTCTTTGACTTTTCTATGGATCTGTGATAAAAATTCTAGTTGACATTGACTATTCACTGTCTAAACAGATGAATGGGTGAAGTTTGATGATGATAAAGTCAGTGTGGTGGCTCCTGAGGACATCCTGAAGCTGTCTGGAGGTGGAGACTGGCATATAGCATATGTCCTTCTGTACGGCCCACGACGTCTGGAAGTACTCGAGTAACAGCGGTTCACAGAAAAACTTAAACCATATGTAATTGCCATTTAAAAGCACTGTCTGTATAGCTGTGCAATAAATCCTGGTGTCTTTAAAAAACCTGACCTTAATATTTTCTGAACTCTTCATGCATCAATACAAGCAGCATGTCATTTGAGGGCATTTTCCCGTTTGTGGACAATAGATTTGAAGCAATTGCTGGACCTGATCAAGGGTTGGATTTTGGAGAAATTGTTTTCTATATACATTGTACATTTTTAGGCCTTTGAAAAGGTGTCTATGCTCAGTAGACAGTTTCTATTGCAGTCATTACAAAAAAATCAGTTAAGAAGTTCTTGGCCAAGTTTTGTTTGTGTAATAAATTTAGATTAGGATTTAAAATTATAGGATGTACAGTACATTGAGGTTCATGGTCTTAGGTTTCTCACCCCAGAAGGAAAAAGGTTTACAAGGACATGCTGTTTGCTGGTAGGCCTGGTTTGAATGTCAAACATAGATTGTTACTGAAAGCCTTTGAAAAGTTTAGGTCTTCAAGCTCATACCACTTCTGGTTTTTAACTACCAAACAACAAATGCCACTGTAAACTCACTTGTACTGAATACCCAAGTACAATCATGTAAAAGCATGACTGAGATGTAAGATGCATTAAAATGTAAATCATGTAAGAGCATTAGCGCATCTCTGTACTAAGTTATTGACCGCTGGCTTTTCATGAACAGCAAAAAATAAACATGCCAATGATACTCTTGTTTGTGATCTAAAAACATTACACTACTGGATTCATTTGGTATTGACATTTATTTCAAAAAATTAGAACATTATTGAAGAATACAATCCATTGAGGTACAGCAAAACATACACATGTCATCAAAATGCATAAAACTGACCAATAAATTGAAAAATAAGAGGGATTGGAATGTGGAATAAGCGCAGTTATGTTTCATTAAGACTGTCTGTAAATCTGCCAAAGCCAGCTGCGTTAAGGGCCATGACCAGGCTCTCCATCGTAGCTTGAGGGCCTTCTCTGTCTTGCCAGGCCACCAGCAGCATCTTTGCCTGCAGCTCCACGTCTTCACTGTCAGCTTCTATCACACGGATTTCCTTCTCGCTCATTTCCAGATGGTCTGCCAGCGTCTTCCACTGGGCCCCAAGCTTGGCTGCAATCTCATCCATTTGACTATTGGTCACAGCCTTGCTCTGAATGCTGGGACCTAGACGAAGAAAGTTATCAAGCTAAATGACGTTCATAGTTTCATTACCAAAGTATTTTTCCACATTTCCTGAACAAAAGAAAATTGGTGCTTTCCCATGCAAAAACTCCATGCACCACAATGCTAGCCGGAGCATCATGTACTCACTGTCATTGCTCTCCTTCAAAAGGTTATCTCCATTCTCATCATCATCATCTTCCTCCCCTGTTTTTATCTCCTCAGATGGAAGATCCTTCTGTAAGTTGTAAAAATAAAATAGCATGTTAAGCATAACCAGCAAATTGATATTCTATTGCTAAAAAACACCCTTGGCTTCTGATGAGTTTGATGTCCACTCACAGGAAGCTCCTTAGCCAGTTTGATGACCATGTTTTCCAGATAGTCTGCTAGACTTTTGAACTGCTGGTTGGTGGGCTGGAAGAAGTGAGGACTACGTCTGGACAGCAGCCGCAGGGCTCGCCAGCCATAGTTCGAGTTACGCACCACTCTGAGAAAACACATTGAAGAACACATTCATTCTGTGGTATTAGTCAAAATTGATGTATGATGATTCTTCAGCATTCTGGACTCATAAGTCTTTACTTGTACTCATCCTCCACCATGTTTGTTGGATCGGCCTGTTCAATGGCTTCTTCAAAAAAATCCTCCAGTGATGGCATAAACTCCCTTCAAATAAGACCAGAACGTTTATTAATGCAAAACCTCTCTGACTGAATAAATACAGCATCTTATTCAGAGGGTTTCTGAAACACAAACCTGCTGTCTGACTTGCAGGCCTCCATGTTGTCAGGATTTAGATTCCAGAGCCTTGTGAGTTCCTCACTGTTGATGGTGAGAAGTAATGCATGTGATTAAACTAGTATTTCAAACAAAGTGGAAAAATGAAGCCTATATTACCTCAGCAATGCAAATCACAGAATTATTTAATGGCAATATCTTACTTTCCCATGAGGATCTTGCGATCAGGTCCCTTTCCCAGGAAGTCCTCAGGTGCTGGTCTCTTTCTGCTGGGCCGGATAGGTTTGGTCTCTACTGGTCTGAGGAAATCAAATGCTGCATTAACATGTATTTGTTACCATCAAATGAAAAAATTCCATTTCCATTTTGACCCCTATAGAAGATTTATTTTTAAAATAAAAAGCAACAAAATAATCAGGATTTGGACAATATGCCACATCTTTAATGTACACTGTTTATTCAATACCTTTCTTTTACAAAACTTGGGCAGCCCTCATTCTTCCATGAGTTCCAGTTTTCCTCTGTGTTGAGAATGTGCTGTTGAAGATCACTTAGTTATACACTTGGTTATATTAGCACAATAAACTTTTTAATGGCATATTTGTTTTTGCTGGGGCATCAAGAACTGTTAATGTTCACTGGTATTGGCGATTTAAAAGTTTACTTGAGCTATTTAAATATCAATAAATCCTGCAGCCACTACTTACCTCAACCATAGATCCAAACTTGTCACCATCTGGAGGGGTTTCTCTTAGTAGCTTAAATGGAAAGACAGGCAGTTGAATTTATTAAACAGTGTAACTATAATCTCACAGGTTTTAGGATGGAAACTAACCTGATAGACAAGTTTGGTTGTGTCCTCAATCCACAAAGACTGATCATCATTCAAAACACAACTGGAACTGCAACAGTTGAAAAGAAAGACAATTATTGACAAGAAGAATTAAAGTCTCATAGTATCACTTTAGGTAAAGAAATGCTTTTGTTATGCTGTATTAGCATTCTGTCTCTGACCTCTTGAACTTGACTTGGCCCTTGAGGTACTGGAAGAGAATAAGGTACTGGAGCAGAATGTGTCTTCTGAAGTTGCTGTCGCTCAGCTGAAGATCCATCAACTGCTCGAAGATGTTCACAAGAGGATTGTAATGTTTACTATACGCCACAAAAAGCTAGACTGGTGTATAAATAAAGAAGTTGTTCTAATGAGGAACGGCACCAACCTTCTCGCTAGTGAGGAATTTGGCGAAGTAGACATGATCTCCTGCAGCAGTCCGCATCTCCTCCAACTTTCTTTTAGATGCCTGCATGTCATCCAGTTTGTAGCTCTTAAACACAGCTAGCGTCTCATCTGAATACTGCAGGAAACGTAATGAGAAGTTTAAATTGTTAACACTGTAGAAAGCTAATTAAGTATTTTGGCAGTAAAGCTACACTTGAAAAAAAAAAATTTCTTTGCAATTGCTTTTTTGCAAAATTAATTTTTTTTGGATGTATGAGATCAGTTCTCCTCATGTTTATGTACATTACATTAGGGCTACATTACACTGCAAGACCTTTGTCATATTTTGCATTCTAGGCAAGTCAAATCTAAAGGTTATGATACGATGGTTATGGATTTTGATCACATCTAATCAGAGGATACCAACCTTATTTATTTTGATGACCTCATAATAAATAACACTTCATGAAAAATCAGAAGTTATATGATGACTTGTGTAAAGGGTCAAAGTTCAAGAAGAAATACGGCTGATTAACTCAAATGTGTAAATTAAGTGCGATCATCTTTGTAATAAGTACATTGCAAGTTGGTTAAAATTAAGGCAAGTTAAATAGCAAATCAGTGAATACCTTAAGGAAGGTCATCCATGAGAACTTGTCATAGCATTGTAGTGGGTTTCTGAAATAGTCCTGCAGGGTCCAGAACTTTCTGTACAGGTTGTAGTCGATGGGAATAGAGCTATAAAAAAAAAAGACATGTAATACACAAATCTACTAAAAACATATAATGAAACTAAGTTTCAAATTGTAATGTTACTAGTTATGGTTTAAAGGAATACTCCACCTTAAAATAATGGAGTATATGACTTTCTTTTTCAGCCAAATATAATCAGAGTTATACTGAA
>JAZGTK010016951.1:0-12488 GCA_036877625.1 Ambastaia sidthimunki
ACACACTCACACGCTCACAGACGCTGTGCTGAGGTGCTAATGGTCCTTCACTGGGCAGATGGGGCCATTCGGAAGCCAGTTCTAAAATCAATACCATTATCTAAACACTCGATACTCCTTTCCATCACTATCAAACCCAACATGTGAGTGCGCACGCGAACTCGTTCTCACTGTTATGGTGCACTAAAATAACTTCATAGTTGACATGCAGTGAATCTGACATCCTACATGCATTAAATAAGTGCACATGTGATTCCTGCAGACCTCCAAGCTGAAATTGTCCGCTAAACAACTAAACAAATACATTTCAAGAATCTGTGAGCATGGCTGCCAATGCTGGACCGTCACAGAAAACGCAGGAGGGAAGATAATAAGGAGTTGAGGCACATGGAGTGAGCAGATGCAAGCAGCTAACAGAATCAGCAACGTGTTAATTGAAGTCTATAGTTTTAGCACTAGCTTTTGCACCCCTGCCACCTACAAACATACAAATCTCACATTGACTCCCCACAGAGGGTTTAACAGAAGACACAGGAGCAGAGTATGAGAAAGAGAAGAGAGAAGGATTAGGGATGAGGAACAGAAGAAAACAACAGAGACTGAGTCCATCTTCTCCAAAGAGCTGAGGTTTGGAAAGACTCTGCTGGAATCTGCCAGCACTCTGACCTAGATTCTTCTGACTGCAGCATCAAGATGCAGCATTGTTCTTCATTCAAAAACTCTCCATATTTCTTCATTCTTCCTCCAAAAACATAACATATACACCACCCCTCAAAGACTGGCCACACCTACCTATACTTAATAGTATTATTCATAAAAACCATAAAACAAAATAAACAGAAACATTTGTTTTAATAATAAAACTAATTTTATAGTTATAATTCATATTAATGTTAATTGTATATTAAAGTATGTTTTTATTTATTACTACTATATTTTGGATTTTTGCTGTAGACACATTGGCTTAAACACGAGTCTACACACTCTGGGCATCCAGTCAACCAGTTTCATGAAGAATTCACCTGGGACACTTATTAAACGGTACTGATGGTGGTCCCATGCATACTGGGTACTTGCGGGCCGTTTATACTTCAGTATTCAGGCCAACACATGAGAAAACACATTTTACATTGGCTAATTTTAAGCATTTTGGCGTATGTTTTATCGCATTACTTGTACAATGGTATATCAGATGCAAGCACATTTATTGAAAAAACATATCGGCCACTGCTGTTGACAGGCAGTGAGTTTATTGGCTTTTGGCTGTGCCAACAAGGGGTTTTTCAATAACATGATTTCATAGCCACATCCTGCCCGCACGTTCAATACCGGATACCCGTGGAATGCCAAAGAGCGCTGTGTGAGAGTACACACACACACACACACAACAATAAAGGGTTTTCTTATTGCTGGTAAAGAAAATATATTTTGACAGTTTTGTTTGTACAGTGTTGTTCAGTGATACACCAACGGATGGTGCTGGAAAATACTTTGTGCCCACAAGCTTTTTTTAACGGCTGATAAAGTTAAGCGCTAATGTGGGAAAAAGGAAAGAGAGAGAGAGAGACAGTTTAAACATTTAAACACCACCTGTGTGTTTTTTACACAAGTACCAGCCATATTGAAGAGCACAGTCAAAATGTGCAGTTTGGGAAGCTACTTTGAAATTTTATCTTGTAAAGCTAGAAGCTGCTCAGCTTGAAAATGTTACTAGAGTCAGACCAACCATTTGAAAAATTTAGCAGCTACACTACAAACTATGAACAGAAAGTAGGTAACTACATTGATAAAGAAAATGTAAGATGCCACACAATGGGTTCATTTAAATTCTACATGAAAACCAAGCAAATTAACAATTAAATAAATCAGACTGTAGTGCTTCATAAAAGAGAATGTTCAGCGTCTTTGATTTCTTCATATTTCTTCGTTTACCACTCGTATGTAGAGCTGTGTGCTTAATACAACATTAAAAAAACTAAACAGTGATTTACCTTTTTGTCAAACTAAACAACTACTCAATATAGATGGTAGCTTGTTACTAAAAACCAGATGAGCGCTATTAAAAATGTAGTTAAGTTAGTAGTGTGTCTGCTTGTAGTTAGTTACTCCCCAATACTGAAAATGAGCTACGGGACCTGTATAGCAAGACAGATGGAAGCCCAGATGGTGATATTACTACGATGTCTCACAGATTTAACCAGTTTGACTAGCTCATCAGAGTTTGCAGCTTTAGCATCACTTCAATGACTTTTTGGTGTTCAGTATCTGTCCATGGTGCTGAAATATCTCAAGTTGTAGTTTGGATACAACAGTTGCAGTTTTTTATGCAGGTACAACTTGCATACACATAATAATCATATGTTGCATTCTATAATATTATATATTATTCTATAGAATCATAATTGGAAATTCAAAGGGTATTTAATTGTATTATTGGTCATTTTCCAATGTCTGAAATGTGATATAACTGAACCAAGACCATGATTCTGGCTCCTTTGCCAAATCTATCTTTCAGAGGCTGATTTGTCAGCTGCAGTGAGGTTTAGCAGATTCTGAGCCTGCCGGTTCTGTGTGAAGCTGGGCTAGAGCGGGCTGCTGGCGAGCTTGCGTGCCGTCCGCTTAGCTGTGCTTGCATGTAGTCAGGCCTCTATATATAGCCCTGCATAGAGACTGTGACTCACACACCTAAAATCACTGATCCCAGAAAAACAACAAGATTATGAGAATCAGAGAGAAGACATAAATGGAGAAAAAGTGTAGCTTAAAGCGGTCCATTTCTCATATTCTTGGCTTTTTTCTTGCTGGTCCAACTTTGCTGGCTGAATAAGCTTCATACTTTTCTACAGTTTAAGACCTTGGTGTCACGCTTGACAGCAATTTGTCTTTTTTTAAAACCACATTTCCAATGTTTCTAAAACAGCATTTTCTGACCTTAGAAAAACTGCTAAGTTGTGACTCATGCTCTCTTGTTTTTGATGCAGAAAAGCTAGTTCAGGCATTTATGACCTTAAGACTGGATTATTGTAATGTATTACTGGCTGGATGTCCCACATTCCTCATAAACAAGCTTCAATTAGTTCAAAATGCAGCAGTTCTAATCGTATCAGGCCTATTTTATCATTGCTACATTAACTGCCTATTAGTTCCCTATCAATTACAATAAATTACAAAATACAGCTACTTACTGTAATGCTCTAAATGGTCTAGCGCTACAGAATATCAACGTCCTTCTATCACACTATATTCTGTCACACTTCTGTTCTGTTCTTAATAAATCAATGTTATTCTGTTACAAAAAAATCAATACAATTGCATTATTGCCTTAACGTACTTAGTTGCTGTTGTAGGCTCTCACTTGGTTTGGGGGCTTTGTTTGTTTTGTGCTGGTATTTCTTTACAACATTGTACCTTTGGTTTCAAACCGCAATGTATTTGTACTATCAACGTGAACATCACAGTGAATGCTAGTGGCGGCTGTTTACCTCTGTAGCTTGGTAATGACTCTGGATGAAAAGAATCCAGCTTTACTGTTTTATTTATGCTTTTGTCTTCTTGGATAAACCACAAAAACTTTACATGCACAGAACGGCACTTGCGTCTGTCTGCTGCGGTTGCATCGCAAGAGATGCGATGAATGTGAGCCGCTTTCGGAGAAACACATCATTACATAATCAGTGCGACCGGGAGCACGTAATGATTAAATTATACGTCATCAACAGCGGTTCTCTTCTGCAATTCAGTGTGGATTGTCTTATCAAATTGTAATGAATAACTGTACAGCAGACTATCTTTTGAAGTGGTTAAGCACTAACCAAACAATCCGACCTGATGTCAAATAGACTTCAAATCCCCACAGAGACCTACAATGTGAAAGCAGCCATAGTGTCAGTTTTCACTAGCACATAATGATTTGGCATTTTCAGACTGCAAATATCTAGTCTGCTGGACTTTGTGGTTCTTTGTGTGTCTGCTGGACAGCAAACTAGTCAGAGCCACAGGAGTGCCAGTGCTGCCCTGCTGTTAAAGACGAACTGTCAGGGGGACAGAGCTTTGGGCAATCCCCCCCCCATACCCAAACCCAGACCCCAGTCAGCCAAATTCAATTCTCTCATTTTTCTCGTTTCCCCCTGCATTTCGTCTTTCCCTTCATACAGAGAGCCAAGACTGCTTCAGGCTCTAACACTCTCCGCTCCCTCCCTCCCTCCCTCCCTCTCTCTCTCTCGCTCGCTCACATTCTCTCTTCCCTCCCTTCTGCTCACTCTGCCCTTGCTGTAGCAGACACATTGCAGTCGCACGCGCATGCACTCACAGACATCGACTTGCTCCCTGCATCGAAAGCAACAAATCAGACTCGTCCGGCACTAGAATACAGACTGGGAAATGAAACGGCGAAAACAAGTCTTTGATTGATCAGGCAATAAACGAGAACAGCTGATGCTCGAGCACATGGTTATCTGAAGGTTCTTTGTGGCTGTAGGTGATGGTTTCCCACTTTAAGGGCAGGGCTTTCTGGGACCGTTCGTAGGAGTAAAACAAAAGAGCCAGCGGAGAAAACCAGAGATGAGGATGCTACCCAAGAGCACACTTTGAGGAACCTAAGAGGGAACGAGACAGCTGGAGAAGACATCAGATGAGGAGGAATTTTAAAATAAGATAAAAGGTTTGTAGGTGTTTGTCATTTACCACCTGAAGGTTTTAGGAAAGGTTATAGGCTGAACAAAGGAATGGAGAAAGAGGAAAATAGATAACTAGTTTGGAGGAGATAAGTCTGAAAATACGACAACAGTTCAGGATGGATTAATCAGAGAGAAAATAACAGGGACTGATCGAGCTAGAGGTGGGAATCATGCAGTGAAGATGAGTGTATCAGAGAAACACCTCAAGTCCATCTAACAAGATTGTGCACATACACACGCCGCTCGACTCTAAACCCACAGGGTCTGCTTGAAAGCAGCTCTAATTGGATTATTTGCTTTAATGCGCCAGTTTACAGGAAGAATCAATTAATTTAGGATCCTCAACAGCATAATACGCAGACATCAGCAAACAGACAGGAATGATATATAATAGGGTTTGCACTACCTTTTAAACAACAGAATTAAAGTTGTGAATGTTGTTAGCCAAAGAGGAAAGTCTAAAAAGATACGCAAGGGGCAGAGAAACACCAATCAAGACTGAGAACATGACAATACAAAATGAATTACCAGCATTTAATGCTGGTTAAATATTTATTAAAAGGGAATTTTGTTTCTTTTGGCAGCTCACTCTGAGATCAGGCGGACTGGAAGGCTCTGGCTACCTGAAGCACCTTTGCAGATAAAAGAAGATTTGAATAAAACATGCTTTCACTGGATTCTGAATGTAAAAATACTCAGAGGTGAAATGGGCTTTTGCTACTAAGGAGAATCCTGTCGTATGAATGTTTCAAAAGTGTGGATATAAAGATGTAAAATGTAATGACAATTAAGACAAAACAACCACGCTTACCCACTATTGTTTAACACGAAGAATTCAGAGGATGCGTCTGGGTGACTCACAGCGGATGAAGGAACATCAAGGCAGTAATGATGTGACTGTCACTAATTCGTCCATCTGACTTCTGATCAAACTGTCAGTGTCATGATTGCTGGTCATTTACTAACAGCAATAAAATAAACTTTCAGCACAATAGTCTGAAGTCAAAATTTCCTACCTGGATTTTCATGAGGAGTAATGAGGAATCTAGCCGGGCATTTCACCTCTAAACGAACAGAAAGGATTGGAAACCATTTTAAATCTTGATGAAACAGACACGACAGGTATGGAAAATGGCAGTGTATATGCATAATCTGCTGTTTGTCATTTTCTTACTTTCTTAACTTAACTCACTGTAGGCAGTTCAGTTGTTTGATTCAAGGGTATTTACTGCTTTTAATCCCAGATTGTGCACAATGAACCCAAACTTCACTGAGTATGCACTTTTATATGCGCTATTGAAGCAAATTTTGAACACACACCGCTTTAAGCCAATTGCACATGGTTATTTATAGGATATATTTCTGCTCCCCACGCTGCCCCATCTCATCTCTTCATTACTCTCCCTTTCGTGCTTGCACAAACACTCTCATGCTCAAGACTGTGCTTTGAAATTGTGACACTGGAGTCTGAAATAAGCAGGCCAAAATCACATAAGACAACAATCAGAAGCTTTTAATGTTGCAGCACAATATACAGTTGTTGAAGGAGACTGATGGGCTAATTAAACCCTATCAAGACCTATCAAGACATTTGCGTGTTAGATACCACAAAGCTTTAGTCACAGTTCTAAAAGCAATCAAACTTCATTTACACACTTATTGTGGTGCTGTCTGCTGCTTTCTACTGTCCTTGCACCGGCTGGTTGGTTCGTTTCTCTTTCGTCTATTCTATTGCACACGCAGACAGTTATGTATCAGGTTAATGGAGCAATCAGACCCCTGTAGAAAAGCAGGGAGCTGCAGGGAGACGAACAAACAAAAGGACATAAGACTTGGGTAAATAGATACACTTTGTCTGCTAACATAGCCACAACAACAGTCACATAATCTCACATCTGTGATGAGAAGACAGCCAAGGCATTCATCACTTCAGAACGTGACTGATCATCTTGGGGCTTGTCCCTGGCAGCCATATCGAGTCTCTCTCTCACTCACAAACCAAGGAAAAAGTTTAAGGTTGTTGCTGCCCTTGCTGGGTACATGATAAATGCCTTGAAATTCAAACAACTGTCTAAGGATTCCAGGTAGACCATTAATCTAAAGCACTGGACATTAGGAACCTGACTCAAAATTAGTTCCTCTGTGAATTGATACATTATTAGATAAAGCAAGCTTATACTGAATGAAAGAGTAGGCACAACACCAAGTCTCTGTGGTAATTAATGGATAACTGTATTTGTGCTGAGAATCAGTAAATGAAAGAGCAATCTCATGATTTAGGGAGACATTGTGGCAATGGTGACAAAAAGTGCTTTTAAACAAAAGTTTGTGAAATGTCAGTTACATAGCTAAGGGAGATGAAACTGCTAATGTTGTTTCTCTCGCACAGGTCTGTGGACAACCTGGATTACCATGCCACGAACAGCACCAGGAAGTCCATCTATAAGAACTGATCTGTTGCAAGAACAGGACAACTCAAAATGGATCCAGTCAAGGAGATATCCTGCAACATCTATTCCTGTCAGCAGAATAAATGCCTGTCCCCGTCCTATGCCTCAATCAACAATCCTCTGGCTGGGCCTCATAGGCTTTTTACTGTTAAGAAGTGGACCAGGTGTGTTGGCAGGGGAGACATGGGGCATGGTGTCTATTTGCCCAATCCACTGCGTTTGTCGAAACCTATCTGAGTCCTTAAGCACACTTTGTGTGAATAAAGGTCTTCTTTTTGTGCCACCAAACATTGATCGCCGCACTGTGGAGCTTCGTCTTGCTGACAATTATATCCTGGAAGTGGGAGGAACAGACTTTGCCAATATGACAGGACTGGTTGACCTGACACTGTCACGTAACACCATCCATGCTCTAAAACCACTGGCCTTTGCTGATCTGGAAAGTTTGCGTTCACTTCACCTGGACACCAACCGTCTCACTGTGGTGGGACCTCAGGATCTGACAGGTCTTATTAACCTTCAGCATCTCATTATTAACAACAACCAGCTCACTGATGTTTCTGGAGATGCTTTTGATGATTTCTTACTAACACTAGAGGATCTGGACCTTTCCTACAACAACCTGCGCAAGGTTCCTTGGGAAGCCATTCAAAATATGGCTAGCCTGCACACCTTAAACCTAGATCACAACTTAATAGACCAAATTGCTGAAGGCTCTTTCGGTGAACTCTACAAACTTTCTCGACTGGATATGACCTCAAACAGACTACAAACACTTCCTCCTGATCCGCTATTTTCCAGATCCCAGATCGGGGTTGTCAGTCCAACACCATACAATTCCATAATCAGCCTTAACTTCGGGGGAAATCCCCTTCACTGCAACTGTGAATTGTTGTGGCTGCGACGACTGATTCGTGAAGATGACATGGAGACATGCGCCACACCTGCTCATTTGGCGGGCCGCTATTTCTGGTCCATTCCAGAAGAAGAATTTACCTGTGAGCCTCCACTAATCACACGTAATACAAACAAGTTGTGGGTGCTGGAGGGCCAAAGAGCCACACTTAAATGCAGAGCCATCGGTGATCCTGAGCCTGTCATTCATTGGGTGTCACCAGATGACCGTATAGTGGCAAACTCAAGTCGCATTCGCTCGTACTACAACGGCACACTGGATTTTTTAGTGACTCGTGCCAGAGATGATGGAACCTACACATGCATTGCCATCAATGCAGCAGGGGAATCCACAGCTCTGGTGGATTTAAAGATCATTCCTCTGCCCCATCGAGGGAATGGCACAATATCCCTTATCAACCACAAAGACCCTGGATCCTCTGATATCAGCAGTGGACGGGGAGGGGTTGAAGGGGCAGGGACTGGTGTGGTGACTGTAAGGAATGTCACTGGGGGCAAAGCAGACACTGGAGAGAAGGGAGGTGGAAGCAGCAATGGAGGAAAAGAGAACTTGGTAGGAGTTATGGGCGTGACCTCCAACTCAGCCCAGATTCGCTGGAAAATGGGTCGGTCTTCAACACCCTTCCTGGTGTGGATGTATCAGATACAGTACAACAGCACAGCAGACGATGCACTTGTTTACAGGTAAGGCTGTTTCATTTCTTGATCTCACAGTCCTTCTATTGTGCAGCACAACCTTTTTTGAAAAAAACAAGCAAACAATGTGTTAGTTGCCATCATTCAGGTGAAGCGAATACATGTAAACATCACTGCTGCTCATGTTCATGGATTACAGGCCTTAGATATTGATGAAAGGATAAAAGCCAAAAGAAACAGATGCAGCCCCAAAGCGGATGGAAGATTCAAGTTAAGCCACAGGACTAAAAAAGATACAGGCAGCTATTTATAGCCAAAAAGGGGTAAAGGAAACTGGAGTGAGAGAAAAACCTGCTCTCTCTGGGGAAAATAGGATGGACCCTTTAAAAGAGCAATACCTACACATTTGAGGACAGTGTCACAACGCATCAGGAAGAGTGAAATGGATCTAAATGGAGAAAGATAGGTGACAGAGAGATGGGACAGGACACTAGGGTTGGGCTGTGGGAGTTGCTTATAGTGACTCCTGAGATGCAGTCACATAATAATTCTTGAAAATTGTAAATCTTTACTCAAGTCTCACAAACAAAACTTAAAAAAAAAAAAACTGTAGATACCAGATACCAGACACAAAGCAAAAGATATATCTTTCAATAGCATCCTCCATTTTGGCTACTAATTCATTTGTTTTAATCCTTATTACCGTCTTCTTCAATCTCAGACCTCTGAGTCTTTATCCATGCATAAGCTAACAAATAAAATCAACCAATTGCAACATATTCCCTGCTACACATGTACACAGGAATCCACTCCAACATGCTAAGAGAATATCTTAAGAGGCTTAACAAAAGAAAAGCGGATACCAAGGATTGGAATCAATAATGCATAGAGTGGGTAAGGGGGCATGTTTGTGCAACATGGAGAGAAACATATATAGGTAAAGGATGATGTATGGGGGTATGAGGGCAGCAGAGGAAGCAGCAGTTGCTCAGTGATGGCAGGCGGACAAGTGGATGAGTGGGAGGCCAGGCATCTTCATAATGGAGCTGTTACTACAGCTATTCCCATCAACATGCAGGATTCTCTAAGTATAAACACAGTAAGACATTTAAGACCAGAAGAAAACATACATTAACGCAAAATGACTGCCCACCTTCTGTGCATCACTGAACTGCTCTCAAGAATAGACAGATTACTTTTTCCTGATAACTCTGCATATTAAAAGCAATGTTCTAGGTTTAATACAAGTTCAGCTCCATTGACAGCATTTGTGGCATAATGACAATTACCAAATGTAAACATTTTAAGTAGCTCCTTTTATTTGTTTTAAAGCTAAAATTATGCTTACAGTAAGGCACTTTAGTGACATTAGTATTAACATCATGTGTTAACATGCAAAGTACTAATTCCTACCATGACCGTGTAAAGCCAGTAAGCCCTGTAATTTTCCTATGACACACGCAAGCAGAGCAGGAGATATTAAGATGTATATACTATGGTAAAAGTATAATCTGGCATCAACAGGTAGAGATTTGCTAGACTATTGTATGTACTGTAGATGTATCTACATGGCTTTCAGTGGATAGAACCACCTTGAAATTACTGACATGAAAGTGACAAAAGGATGGCTGCAAAAACACAGTAGGGGGTGTGTCTGATATAAAAAGTTATTTAAAAAGCTTACAGAGTAAAGGAACTGGTACTAGCATGCTATGTGCGTGTCCTCTGTGAACAGTTCTTGTTATAATGCAGGTGTTTGCCTGGATGGTCAAATACATTTAAAATATTTATGAAAATTCCTCCTTGGTATTTAGACATGTAAACAGATAGTTATTTCTTAAGTGAATGTAAACAAAAAATCCTTAAGCTCTTGAACTGCAGTCAAACCTACCCAGAAAAACAGCCCCATCGCAAAGCTTTTCAGCTCGGATAATACACGTTAAGAACAAGAATTCATGTAAGAGTTTAAAAAAAACAAGCTGCATGTTTCTGCTTTTAAAGCCTCAAAAGGAATAGCCTTGTTTAGTGCTATTGTAAGTGTCTTACAGTAACCATGGTTTCTGCTTCTAAAAAAAGTGATTTTTTTATATGCTAATTAACATTATGCCACTTATGCTAAAGTGGCGTAATGTCATATTATGCCACAACTTGCACTGAACCAGGAACATTTATTTAATTCAGATGTAATTATTAAATTATTCAGGTCAAAAAGAAAAAAAGCCCTACCATACACATGGGCTAACATTTTATTTTAAAATGTAAACTAGATCCACTGTAAATACCTCTCTGACCACCACGAAATGCTGTAAATAAACATTCATAAACACAAAAAAACAGTCAAAATAATGAAACATTTATGACTTCAAGTGGTAGAACATTAAGACAAGTTTCCTGTGAAGCTTATAATTCACGATCATCCACAAGATATTGAAATTTAATATGCAGATAAGTATGCAAATGCCTCATTGATATGCAGTGACACACTGAGCTCAAAAATAGGAGTCTACTTGCACGCGAACACAGTCTTTGATTCCTTGCAGTGCGATACTTATTCAATCACACTACAGTTATTTTGGCTGATACTTAAGGATAGATACCGTATAGAAAAAATCAATATATAAAACTGATGAATCTTACAAAAGATTGTGGAATCGAAAAGAGCACAAAGCATATTGAAAGATTAAAAATTGTTCAAGGTCCTTTCTGCAGTAACCATCAATTACCTCTCAATGCAATGAATTAAGAGTCTTGAATCATGTGTAACCATCCAAAGCGCTTTCATTATAGGCATTTATGCCAAAGCAAATCCAAAGACACAGCCAATGAAGTCCATTTAAAATAGACTGTATATATCTCCTGTTTCCACCCGAGATGGCAGAGTTAAGATTATAAAGACTAGTACAGGCAGAAGTCTATCAGACTACAGGCATGTCAGCACTATCTCTGCTTTAATTCAGTGTGTTTAATTACAAAAAATGCAATAAAATGTACACAATTACACGTGCCTGCTGACCCACATGTAAATTCAGTAATAACATTTTTTCCCATTATCAGAGCAATTCGAGCACGTAGCACCAGTCATGCACAGCAGGCAAATACTAAGGCAACACATCTTAAAAAAAACAAGCGCAGGCATCACAACAGACAGCCCTAAAATGCTCCTCAGATTGATTAATTGAAAATTATATTGAATAACTGCATCATAGAATGAGTTAATGAAGATATATATACACACACACTATATATTGCATACTATATAGCAAGATAATATTTGGTAAATATACAATCAATATAATGCCAGTGGAGGCTGCATTTCCCCAGCTGAGTCTGGTTCTTTTCAAGGTCTTTTTTTCTCTCCACTACATAAACATTTTTTTCTAGCCACAGGCACACTTGGCTTGCTCACCAACGGCTTTAAGACATTAATATTGAGATAAATTAGTTTCGCATGTGAAGAGTAAGATTTACAGAAGTGTAACTCAAGTTGCAAGCATAAAATAAAGATTTGCAAAGCTGAGTGCTGACCAGTATGCATAAATGAGAGGCGAGTCTACCTTTTTTTAACCAATTAAATTAAAAAAGAGTTTTTGTTAGTTGACTTATTTTGATCTGACTGGTTAAATAACATGCAAGTCAGCTCTTCATTTGACTCAGTATGTTCATGCTGCCAGGAAAGTATAATTATTTTCTTGCAAAATTCAAAATACAAAAATCACATTAATGCACACTTAATGTGTTATTTTACTTAAGTTGTACAAGATTTACTTTCAAATCTTTATTTTATGCTTAGAAAGTGGAACAGTTTACATTA
>JAZGTK010016952.1:0-12488 GCA_036877625.1 Ambastaia sidthimunki
AGCTCTCCTGAACAAGTTGCATGAGATACTGGAGTAAAATGTGTTGAGGTTTAACACTGAGGGTTAAGGGTTTCAAATCTTTGTTTTAGAAACTTGACCATTGTGATCCTCAGTAACATTACTGACACAACCAGAAGTCCTGCCATTTTGCCCCAGAGATTTTATCTTTATCTGTAATTGTATAGCAAATAGACATTACTCAGAGCGTGAACCCGCAGATGTTATGGATGTGAATAACCGAAACACAAACATGGTTTAATCCCCACTCACAACAGGCCACACTCCCCTCAACCAATGTCACTCTCCTGATAATAACTGCATAAACCTGTGCTAGACAGAGAGGGAGATGGACCTTCTTTATCAGGGTTTCTAACTCTTTTAATCCTTTAATGATGGAGCCAAAGTGGCTGAGACACCGGATCAGTTAGACCCAAAGGTTTTAATCCTGTTTACCCCTAAACGTAGACTACAGCATCTTCCGCCCCAGAGGGCGTTGCTTAGAGATCCACCACACTGAGAAAAGAAATCAAGAGAATGCTTTGGTTGAATGAATGTGAGTCAGAAATATAAGATGGTTAAAGAACATAGAGAACATAGAGATTACTATGTCTATGTAGGTTAGCCAGACATTGGTTTAACAACTAAATCAGGTGAATACTATGTCATTCTGGTAGATATAGTAATATATCTACATATTATAGTGCCCAGTCCCCAGACAAAAAAGTTAAACAATTTCTGTCAAAAATAAATCTCATCAAGCTAATATACAACTGTAAAGAACTAGCCCCGACACTTTGTTTACTTGATACAGCTAAAGGAGAACTAAACAAAACTGAATTGAAATGACATTGTGTTGCTCAACTGTTTGTCTTTCTTAGCGTCATTATGTAACGAATATCTTCATTATGTAACTTTGTCTCAGCTATAAAATTAACGTAAAAAGCAGTGGCATAGCTACCAGCAATGTGGGTGTCAGCTTTCTTCTCTGAAGACGTGACTTGATATTATTGGCATGTATAAAAGAAAAATCTATTTCAGTATGCTCAATTACCTCAGTGAAATTACAACTTTGGTATTACATCTGCATGACAATTTTTTTATTGCTGAAAGTGACTTTACATGAATGTGACATGGATATCCATAATTAAAAATCAATGTAATAAAACATTTTATATATTCTTGAAATTGTACTCAGGTTTAGACAAATTTACCACTTCATAAATGGGACCTTTGCCCCATACCCAGGCCATGAGGCTGTTTAACCTGAATGTTTAACACCCAACGTGTCGTTGTGTATCGGCTTGAATATGCTTTATCAAACCTGTTAGCTCCACCCAAACCTGCGTGAAAGTGCTAGTTTGATTGGCAGGTGTAAGTTAACATGACTGAGTCATTATCAAGAGCTTTGTTCGATCTCCGTCACACACAGAGGGGGGTTACCTGCTCCACCCACTGTGACCTTCATCTGTAGAGTGTTAAACAGAGCAAGACTGACATGTACTCCAGTCCACCAACATGAATTTCAATGAGAAATAAATGTTGTTAGAAGTAGATGTATTTAGCAGGAAAAAATATTTACTCATATTTTTTCCCCCAAATTCTTTCTTATTTGTTTGTTCTTTGTCAAATTGTCATTGCTTTTGAGTGGTAAAGCTTTAAATAATCAAGTAATACCAGGTACTCAACATGCACAGGATGAAAGATAATAAATTAAAGAGGCAAGTGCTTTGGTAATTACTGGGTAAGATCATTTTACATAATAGACTTTGACAAGCAGACAAAACAAATAATTTGGGTGTGACTTGACAACAGGTTTATTGCAGAAAAACAGCTATCTCTGGCACGAGTGCCACAAGCCTGCACAAGTGCTGTGGTCCTCTCTGTTAGGAATAAGGAATAGTTAAGGAATAGTTAACCCAACATCAGAATTCTGTCCTTTTTATACTAACCCTCATGGTGTTTTTTCATTAAGCAAAAGAGGAAATAAAAAAATCTTACCTCTATATACTTTTTCCTTTCCCAAGCATACAATTCAAAGGACAAAGGCAGGTAAAATTTCAGGGCTTGATAGAGGGGAAAATATCAGTGAATATAGGCAAAAGGCTGTTCCTTACACAAAACTGAGAACTGTCCTTGTATGGAAAAGAATTGAAAATATCACAAAATGGGTTTGGCATGACATAAGAGGCAGTGCTGTAAATAACATTGACATTCATTAACATTCTTTTTTGCGATTTATGCCTTTTAAATAGTTTTTCAAGATGCCATTTTTCAGTGTTTTCATAATAAATGTTATAAGACTAAAAAGATTTGCCTGTTTCTCCAGCCAGTATTGATGACAGACCACACGTCATTCCCTGTCAGTCAATTGTCTTATCACCTTTGACATATGAGGGAATGGCTTTGCGGCCAATCCCATAAGTTTTTACACAACATAACAATGGATTCCCCTGTGCATACGTATACAGTTCATATAGTATAGTTTGATGGAAGATTTGGGGTGTAACAGAAATATTTGCACCTCATAAAAAGGATGAATATGAATAATACTATTGATATGAACAGAAGGAAATGGATAAACACACAAAATTCCAGAGTAACTCTGGAGCCAGGCCAAGTGTCTGGCATTCCAGGTGAACCCGTGCTCTAAACAACCCCCCATATCACGGCCTGCTGTTATCTTACAAACCAAAACAATGTTGCCAAGCAGATTACTATTATTAAGTGGAATGACATTGTTGTGGAGATATATGGGTGGATATACCCTGAGAGGGTGGATCTGTAAGTTCACTTCAACTGAAAGAAAGGGGCATAATCTAGAACAAGTCTGATGTCAAAACCATACTTCACCAGACAGGTTTGAGTTTTGGATAATAGCTGAAACCGGTTTTGATCATTTGAAATGAGAAGTGGTAAATTTTTTTCATCTGACTGATCCATGAAGCATTACAATGATTTCTGTCAATCATGTAAAGAACAGGACCGAAACTGTTACCTAGTATAAACATACTGAGTCAGTGCTGAGAACACAACATGAATTATGCATTTTCATAATGATCTTTTTAGGAACTATTTTGTGATGTGTTTAATTTCAGAACTGCTCATAACACGTTTCATAAAAATATACTTTGAAAAGACAAATCTGTATAGTACCCTTACAAATAGGAATCTACATGGCTTAAGTTTGCATTTAAATAACATCAATACAAACTAGTGATGACACTAAGCTGACACAGGAGTCCAAATGTTAATGCATACCTCAATGTAACAGGTCTGTAACAAACATTTCTTACTGCTATACATATGAGCGATATACTAACTGAGACACGTCTTTGTAGATTTAGCTAAAGAGTTCTGGTTATGCCTGAGAGCTCTTTAAAGAAAGGTGATTAATGGCCTACATGGCAGTTGCTTCCTCAAGAAAAGTGAAGAGAAACAGCAAAAATCAGACACAATCTCAAGCATATTATCCACATAACCTTAGTGTGTAAACAATTATGTGTCTGTTTTATTTCTTATATTATCTAATGTATTTAAATACAGATGTAATATATATGTTGTAATATGTCATTTATGGATTTCACCTATATAAAATTGTCACATATTTGTACATATTTAACAAATATATTAACTGTAATTCCTATGTCACAGTACAGATAAATACTTTGGATTGCATTATTAATAACTTATGTATATGTTATAACATTAATAACATAATGTGTTCTTCACTTCATGTTTGCACATACACTGGTAAAATGTTTGTCATTTGCTCATTCTTTATTAATATTTGTTCCAAGGTTTAAAATAATAGTGAACTCAAAATATTGCATAATAAAAAGTACTAGAATGATGTTTATAAACATTAAAATAAATGTTTATATGTCAACGTAGCTATCCTTTACCTACAGTTACAAAAATGTATTCTTGGCATTTTATCAACCAGCTTCTTGAGGCAACACCCTGTGATGCATTTGTAAAAATATTAAGCCCGTCTATGCTGGGCTTTTATTTTCTGCTTTATCTTTACTATTCAGTTGAGGTCATTTATTTAAAATGAATAAATAAATCCCAGTTGAGCCTTGTAATGAAAGATTTAATGTTTTGACACAATTGTTTTCCTACAAAACGCATTTCAATTAAGCATACATTTACAAACATACACCTTTACAAACATATTAAACATACACCTTCAATGTATATATTTGATATATAGTCATGGCCATATATTGGATTTCTGTATGAATTAATTATACCTGATTCAGTTTAGTATTGCAAGTGTGTAGACCCTGTGGTCTTATATATAGAGTTTTTTCTTTTACTGTGTTATCGTGTCTCACTGATTGTACCATCTTAACAGGGTAAATCATGTCATCTTTCCTGGAGAAGCTTGCCTGTATCCCTCAGACAACAGACCACCTCCGGTTCTGGCAGTTTAAGTTATTGCCCCACTGAATTCAACTTAAGCAGAATTGGACAAGCATAGGGGTGCTTGTGATTACTATCTCTGTAGCGATGGTAAACTTCTATGTTGAACAGGCCCGCATGTTTTGCGAAACAATCCTTCTCTTGATTTATTAGCCAGTATGTCTTGTGAACATGGCAAGTCTTCAGGAATAGTTGCAGTCATCGGTAGACAATGGAAACAAAATTATTTACAGTTTTTGGGAATTCGTTTTAAAAGAATGTCATGGGAAGACTGAATGCTGGAACTTGACTCTTAAGACTGTAATGTTTACAAACTTCAGAGCTACAGAACAACCTGATAAACTGTGATGGACAACATTAAATTAGGTTAAATTAGGTTTATAGTTAGCCATGTGTAATAATATGTGAGAGCTACTTTTTAGGGCTTACACTTACACCTGGAAGGGATAGAGTTCATTCAACACATATGTGACAACTCACAAATTATATGCATCTTTAAAAATATACTTTTATTATACAGAATATAAAGCTGAACAAGTTTAAAATCACCATCATAACAAAAATTATGCACAGTAGTCTAAGAACATTGACAAAGTCCGAATTAATGTCCTTTCATCACAGTGTTGGTCTCCAGACACTCAGTCCGTGTAAGTCATACAGGAAAGGCCTGTATGGATAGGATTTATAGACGGTTGCTAATAGCGACGCTCTGATAAAGTCCTCCTCAGTAGCAGCCACAGCAGTTCCGTCGGATTTGTGAAAGTAGTCCTCCTTGCCATGCTCTGTCGTTAACTGCCTCCGTTTGGTTTTATACCTCCGGTTCTGGAACCAAATCTTCACCTGCGTCTCGGTGAGGTGCAGCGCGCTCGCCAGGTGTGCGCGCTCAGGCGCGCTCAGGTAGCGCTGACGACTGAACTTCTTCTCGAGCTCCAAGACCTGCAGGTGAGTAAAGGCGGCGCGCGAGCGCTTCTTTCTCCCGCCGCCGCTCGTCATCTCTGTCAACGTCACTGTTTTGTCTTCAGAACTCCGACAGACTGAAATGTCGACTGAATCTGAAATGTGAGGACAAGATATGGTATTAAGTTGAGATTTCCTTCAACTGTTACATTTTCTTTCACAATAAAACAGTTTTTTCTCAAATACCTAAACCTGTTAGATGTCTGTAAGTTAATACCTGTAATTTCAATGTCAAATCTGCCAACCTACTCGACTAACTGCCTACTTAATAAACCTTTCATGTTATGATGATTGTAAAACGCAGACTGTTAATACTGTATTACAGGCAGGTAAGCAAGTACACTAGATATGCAGATTGTATGTCGAGTCTTCCAATCTACTTGACTATCTCGAATAAAATTACGCAGCAGCCTTTACCTGTCCTACCTGTCTTCACTAACTTCAGGAGTTACACGACGGTTTGTAAGTAAATGAAGGCTGTTTTCTTAAAGTGCAGTACCTGCTCGTCTGTCGGTGATGTCGCCTCTGTTGGTCTCAGAGCTCCATGAACTTGAACAGGAGTCTTCGTCTTTTTTATCCTCCTTTAGGGATAGAATGTCCTCTATGAAGAACGACGTCAGCTGCTTGTTTGAAGCCGCCATCGTTGTTGCTCAAATCCTGATAAAGGTAAGGACAGCGTTTACCTCCAGATCAGTGTTTAGGTCCTGGTAAGTAATGGGTACTTTCACTCTTGGCTCCGGCTTCACTTTAAATAGCATGTGCGTGTTGTTGTCTCATCTCTTATTGGAGGAGCGCCCCTTTTGTGACGTCCCGAGTTCAAGCTTCTTGATGACTAAAACAGACACAACTCTGAACCATCATTCTGTCAAAAGACACAGAGACAGCTTCTGGGTGTCCTAGTGTCCTCAACTTTAATTAAATAATAATAATAATTAAACGTAATAATACAGTTTTATATCTTATCTATAATATAATATAATATAATAATGCATAACTTATATAATATATGACTTATATAACATGAGTTAAGTTATATAATATAACATAATATATCTTTCTTGTATTTAATAAAAACAATATATATTACATTTTCCTATTACCTGTCTTCCCCATAGACATTTTATGTATTGTTTGTTTATGTTTATTTATTTGGCAGACGCTTTTATTCAAAATGACTTACAGTGAATTCAAGGTATGCATCTTTATCAGTACTTGTATTCCCTGGGATTGAACCCACAACCTTTGTGCTGCTAACGCAATGCTCTACCAGTTGAGCTACAGGAACACTGTGTTAATTATTAATTTATTGTAGCCTACAATAGTGACAATCATTACTTTGTTTTATCTTTGTTTTTTTTATTTGTTGTCAAATGTAATTTTTTTTAGTAATTGATCTTTTTCTCAAACATACTGCACTAAGAAACATCATTGTTTAATAACTGCCAAAAAAAAGATGCCTTGTGCAATAGTCTGCACTTTGTATGACACAACCGAACCACTCTGGCCCTCATGCTTAACCAGCTCTCAGAATCTGGTGAGATTTATTGTGTAACGAGATATCAGTAGTCTCCTATCATCCCCAAATGTCAAGCTGGGGGTAAGCCCTGGGCACCGGGGTATGTGTTCATAAGCAAGAGGAGGTTTCATAGCCAGGCAGGGTCAGAGTGGGTGGCCCCCTCCCTGTGGAGCTAATGACTTCAACATATTTGGTCTCGGCTCCTTCTCCTGACCCACACGTTGTTGTGTGGCTGTTTGTTTGTTGTGCCCCTGTGCTTCTGTGTGACCCCACAGAGTTGGGCAAAGGACAGAGAGGGAGAAACATGGAAACAGAGAGAGATTTAGTTAAGGGGGAGGCATGTTGAAGTTGAGAATGAGATGGGGAAAGAGGACGCACCGGCCCCAGGAGAGTAGGGATTTTGCTTGGAATAACACAAAGCCTGAGAGTGACAAACGGTACTATTGTCCACCGGCATGACCTTCCACTATAAGCCCTGAAATAGGCTGTAGTTAGATTGTAACTCAGTCATTCAGTCTGGGTCTACTGAATGTGGTTCCACTGCCACTGTTTTATGAAAACATCTTGATAAAAATGCTCTAAATCAAGTATGTAACATTGTTTATGTGGATAAAAGGTAATGTGTTATTTAAGATACAGTTATGTCCAAATTGTTTTTATACCTTGTTTTTTATTCAAATAATTTAAAAGTTGAAACCAAATGAAAAATTAAACATTTTTTCAATGTAACCACATATGTATTTCTTTGGTCTACAGTAGACCAAAATAACAAAGGTAAAATAAAAAGTGTTCATGACTGCAAAATATAAAATGCTTGTTAAGATCACAAAAAAATGACATAATCTTTTTTCTTCATAGTGATGAACGACGCAAGAAATACATATGACCTTATTTGTTGTTAGATTAGTTTAAATGAATTGTGGCTGTAAATGTGTGCTGTTGTGTTCGTCTTCAATAGCATATCAGCTGATCTCACAAGGACAGGAAAAGCATAAAGATTTTTAGAAGGTTTACCTCATGTTAGCTGTTGTCATATAAACTTTGTATTTAAGATGTTTGCCATGATAGTGCTTACCTTGAATAATCTTGTTGTCTGTCTCCTGTCTCTTTGATTCTCTCACACACATTCATGCACACACAGTGAGCACACTACCTGCATTGCACATTTTATCCTTTACCTCTTTGATCAAGTCTTTTCCTGTTTTGCGTATCTTTTGATGCCTATCTTAATTGCACAAACACAAATTTAGTTTCTTATTTACACTGCAAGATTCAGGACCCATGTCATGCTTTGACCATGCAAAACAAGCAGTAGTAATTAGATGAGCATTTCTTAAAGCTTGTGTAATGCAACTCCTGGTTTCTCTTCTGACCACTTGTCCCTAACACAATGTGGAAAAGATGTGTAGCAGCGTTTGCTTGTTTTAGGCCAGATGTGGGCTTGTTAGAATCTGACCCTGTCGACAGGAAGACATATGTCATACTTGCTATGTGATCTCACTGGTGTCCTTTCCTGGGCAGCATCAGAGATACATTCCACAGTATTTTACATTGTACATTAGTTCATTTAATAGATTGGATACAATATTAGGTATTTGTTTAGTGATATATTTATATCACTTTTTATATTTTAATTTAAGTTCCATCATTTATATGCTATTGTCACAGTATTGTGGAGATTATACAACTTTAATTTAATGTACGTATTAAATATATAGAAAGAGTTTTTAGGAAAATCTACCACATAAAGTTTTAGTGTAAATGCTTTAGAATGATTAAATACACTGTATTAGTGATGATAAACTTTCAGTTTGTGTATTTTTCTTTTGGACAATTGAGTTGTTTTAAACTGAACTATAGAAACGATTTAGGGATGAGGTGAGGTAGACGTTTGGAGAGTGGTGCCCTCTTGTGGACTCCAACTTATATTCCGAATTCAAAATGTCACTAAATCCAAACAGATTGTGGTTTTGTTATTGGCCACAGAGAGCAAATAAATATATATTAGGAAGTTACGTTTTTAAATTGAGATTGATGTTTAGCATGTCTTTATCTAGAGTAATATTTAGTTTGTGTTGATAGGGTGCTTGAAATTTTGCAGGGTTTGAATGTTCTCTCTGTGTCCCTCTGGTTTCCCTTGAAGTCATGCAGGTTAGGTGAACTGGAGTATGAAAATTGCCCTTAGATGTTCGAGGGTATGTGTGATTGTGTGTACCTGTGGAGTCCTGGGTTGGACTGGCCATCTATCCAGTGTATTTCCTGCCTATGGCTTGAGATGCTGTAATAGGTCTCAGCTCCCAGTGATCCTGCAGTGGACAAGCAGATTTGGAGCATGAATGGTTGAATATTTTGTGTGAGTAATAGTTCCTAAGAGTTTAATGATGACAAATCCATAACCTTAAAGTTTTAATAGCATTGATTGTTTTATTACACTGATGTTTGTTTTGCAAGTGTATCGTGTAAACAAACTATATACATGTTACTCCTGTTGTAGTTTTTTTCATAACCAAAATGAACACGTCATGTCACTAATACTTGCCTTAGGGTTAGATTTCAGTTTTAATTGGGGTCTAGTTTATGTTGACATACACATATATGAAAAAATAAAGTCTTTTAGAAGCTTGTCAGAAACAGTTGCTTGTACTTGCAAAGTCTAGAGTATCCACAGTAAGTATACATCACTGAACACTGTCTAAAAGTTAATGTATTGTTTTTAGAAGTAAAATACTGTCTCCTATTCCCTATTAATACACAACGACAACTAGGCTAAATTCCCAATGTGCTTTGTGCAGCATCCCCCTCACCTCACATTACCCTAACCTCATTAATCCTGTTAATTCAACCCTATACACTTCTAGCCTAGTAGCTCTATTATCTTGTACATGGTGTTTATTCGTGAAGTAAATTTTCCTCAATGCTTTAAAAATTTTGTTCTACAGAGTGGTGTAACTTTACCTTTCAAACAGCAGGGGGTGCCACGTGGTAGTATTTGAAATCTGAGTCATTAACAGTTTCCGGTTGGGTCAGTAACCTGATCAGTTTGTTGTTTACTCTCAGTTTATATGTGGGTGACTAACATCAGTTTATTTTGACAGTGCACATTGTTTCATAAAAGCTGGACAGAAAAGATTCCAGTAAAGTGGAAGTCCACTGATTATGGACTGTAAATACATTGTTTTCATACAGGTTATTAAAGAATTTATAAAGTCACAATCAGTGTCTCTTAACTTTCCCGTGTTGAGCATCTTAACATGTGTATCATAGTAACAGCAGAAAATTCTTATGGAGCCTGAGACTGATGTGTTTGGAAGTGACGTGACTGGTTAGAGCAGAAAAGCTGGCAGTTGAGACACAGATAAAGCACAGAAACAGCAGAGTGAAAGCTTGAGTGACAGAACGTCTTCATTCCTGCTGTGGTTATCCCTGAACAAACAACCAGTGCTTTCCTTCAGGCACATGCCTGTTCTACAGTTGTGTTTTTGCGTAACACAATCCAATGTAACTGTGGACTGCTAAGCAAAACATTAATATATTTGGTACTGTAGTGTTATGATGAATGTATTGACACCTGTTCAGCCAGATCATAGCTCTGATGGCTGAAATAATATATTTTTATTACTTTATAAATTCTTGCTAATGGCAAAAGTTTTAATAGTCAATAAGAATACAGTGCTGACAGAAAAGGGATGCGTTTAACTATATTTAATTAATACTTTTTTGGTTAAATTATGCTGCATACTGTAGATCTGCAGATAATAGGATTAAGTGTTATTGCTGTTTTTGTAATTCTGGTAATAATGGGAAGTGAACAGAGAGACCTGAGAGTGAACACAACTGTATTCACCTGTAGAACAACAGCAGATTGTAGTGCATTATTTTTTGAACATGAACATAATGATCCTTATTATTTCACAGTTGTTTTGTATACTCTTCATGAGCAAACAAGGGGTGCAAATCTATCCTGTAGCTCAAATAGCAAAGCATGGATCCAGTAAAGCCAAGGGCATGGTTTTGATCCCAGTGAATACATGTAGTGGCAGAAAGTGTTGCTTAAATGCGTAAACAGTCTGTCGCCTTATACAACGTTTTTGCCAAATGGAGAACAAAATGCATACCTAATTATAATTATTAATCTTATATTAGTCCTCATGCATAAAAAGTTCATGTTTAATTTTTAATTCAATTTTAAGACCAGAGTATCTGAACTCCTGATAACAAGGATCTCACAACTCACAACTAATTGATATTCTGCCTTCCACTCCACAAGTAAATACATCGAATGCATTTACCAGGTAAGGTAGGTGCCCTCAATATCCAGGTGTGGAACTGGTGGTTTGAGGGTGACATTGGTTTAATAAGTTGTGACAGCAAACAATCTGTGTGGCTGTCAATGTACAAGGACAATCACTCTGCCACATGAACAAGCAGAACGGATGTGCTGGAGAAAACCGTTTCCCAATAGAGGGAAGCAAGGGAGAGAACAAAAGGAGAGACACAGGGCCAGAAAGGTGAGCACACCTCTCCCACACAAGATTGATGACTCTTATCTGCCACTTTAAGTAGCAATTGAGGTGATACACAGGCCCCTTAAGGTGATACACAGACTACAAACAGAAAATATGATCTGGCAAAATGTTTCTTTTCAGTAAAACGTACAAAGCAAATACAGATCTTCACCAAGTATAGACTCAGGGATCACAGTCTAGCCATAAGAAAAGGCAGGCATAGACAAATATGGCTTTTAAAAGAAGGAGAGACTATACACAATATGACACTATACACAATTTTGAAATTACATGAAACACTTTGGTCATTTTTTTCTTGCCCCAGTCGCCATTAGTTAGCTCTGTGCGGAACATTCTGTGAAAAATCATTATGTGTTATATTTTCTTTACATTTCTGTAAAGCTGTTTTGCAACAATTCGCAAAATGAATAGAAAGCATAAATTGCTATAGAATTAAAATTGATCTAAATTAAGTTAAACACTGGTGAGGTTAAGATAGAAGCACACTTAGAAATTTTTTCTAAACTGCATTTCTAGAAGTGTTATAGGTGTTTACTGGTGGAGGTCATGTATCTGTCACAAGTGATACTCAGACAAACTGCACAACCTCAGAAAGCAGCCACTGCTTAACTCCATGCTCACTTAATTCTCTTTTGTAGAAAATCAAAAACAATATCTGTGAACATTTATATTTTAATAATGAATATTATTATTTGTTCATTACAATTATAATATATAATATTAATATTATACATTTATAATATAAATATTATACTTAATTCTGAATACAGTAAAGCACCCTCACTCACCAGCCATGAGCCACACCCATCTTTTACATAGATTTGTAGATACAACTTTTTATTTGGTTTTTCTGTTGTAGTTTTGTCGTGGTTTTCTTGCTGTAGTTCTGCCCTTGTTGCCTCACCCTAATTAGACTCACCTGTGTTTTATTTACCTCTTATTAGTTTGTCTTTATAAACTTAAGGTCTGGTCTTGTTTATGTATCTATTGTTTTTTATTCCAGACAGTTGTGGATTACTTTATTGATTTTTTTATTGCATTCTTATTTGGCCTAATAAACCTAC
>JAZGTK010016953.1:0-12488 GCA_036877625.1 Ambastaia sidthimunki
TGGGCTCCAGTTTCATTCTACCAGCTGAGGTTTGGCTGGAAAACAAGCCCGATCCATTTCAACTTTGCCATCAGAGCTGAACACTAACAGAATGTTTGCAGTTCAAAGCAGCACAAATATTCATATGTAATGAATCTGATAAAAACACATTTGGGTTTGATGTGCTCTCTGATTTCACAGCAGATATTCATTGTTTGTCCAGATAATCAGATAAAACAATGAAATGCTGTTCAACACTATTTAAAATGTTAGCTGAGTTTATATGCTGAGTTTCTTATGAGCCGGTCATTGAGAGAGGACCAGAAGAAAGCCTTTACATTGCGCTACCTTAGAATTATATCTGCGTTCTGTCTGCGTTTGACCAGTTTTGAGATATTGAGGTTTAAAGTTCTTGCATTCCATTGAAAATACCAAAACTGAACTTTTTGTTTTTTAAATTAAACACCCAAAATGCATTTTTTTTAAAAATAAAACACTTTTAATAGTGTCAGTTATATTAGAGTAAGAATAAGTCAATAACTCAATTTTGACACAAATGTCAGTTAGAACCTTATAATTCTAAGGTAGCAATTGGCCGGTTTGAAATCTTATCTTTCTAAAATCACAAGAGTTAAACAAACAGCAGTTTACACAGAGTTTATGATCTGAGTTTAGAAGCCTCTACTGTTGGTTTTGTTGTCACAATTATCATTAGTGAATTTAAGATGTCTTTAGTTATTATTCTGTTCTGGTGTTTGTCAGTAGCACCTTTGTAGAGGTTTGTTAGAAAACCACCTGATCGAATCTGCTGGCTGGCCCATAAAAAGCACTCTTTTTAATTTTTCAATTTTCTATTCTATAAAGCATTAATTGTTAGTAATATGTTAGTTTTTTCCAAGCAAAACAATATAAACTAAATAATTGATTAAAACACTTATTTACTCACATGCCCAAAAGGATCCAGGTGGTTGTTGGTGAGTTTGAGTTTTTGGAAGGACACCAATTGCCTCATCCAGTGGGCGCCGGTGGCCGGAGAGTCCGGGTGGACATACAAGCGTCCAGGCATGGCAGGTTCTGCTTTACCTGTCACAGACCTGATAGCAAAATACAATGTTTCATTCAAACTTTTAAATTATTATTGTGTAAAAACTTTACACATTTTATATTTCAGTTACTCTTCTCTGGTGTGATAATATGATTTCTTCTTAATCAATTAGGAAAGTTACAGGAAAGTTGTTTGACTTTTTTATTGGTATAGCAATTTAAGATTATTTGAACAATTTTATTCAAAGTAAAGCAGAATATTATTCCCTCATCATATACTTTTGCTTTATTGAAATGAAGAATTGCTCAGATGTCCAGTAACACTGTGTTCTGTGTTGTGCATAATGTCTTTCAAAGACTCATTTATTTTGTTAATAGCTAAAATAATATGTAATTATGAGGCCATTAGTTGCATATCTTGCAATGGACTTATGTCCATCCCCAAACTTTCAGTTTAAACACTTAAAAGGAAACCACTGTGGGAGCAGAACTTCAGGTTTTCTGTGTTGTTGTTGCATATAGCAAAGAGTTTTTTCTTCTGCTGACATCACATGTTTATTTTATTTTAGAGAACTAACCCTGATTAACAACTAACTCTTAAAATGATCAATGTAAATTATTATTATTTTAAATTAGAAGATGAATTGATCAGTGAGGTTAACCTCATAAACTGTGAAATACACATTAACAATATGGATATTATTTTTTCACCATTAAAATATTTGTAAACTGATGGTCTGTTTTCTAGTAATTGACACATTACAAATGTAAAATAAGTATCTGTTGTTAATTAGGGCCCAAGAAGGTAAAACGACCTTTTCTTAAACCTGTAAATGTTGAGCTAATACAATGTTTCTTTATTCAGTTCTGCAAAGTGACATGATATAGTTTCATCAATAATAGGACTGAGTTACACATTTAATTATGGACACTTAACTGCTGGTAATCGTGTGTCAAAGCAGATGAATATCCTGAAATGTCCGGCAGTAAAACCTAAAACCTTTTTATCTTACGCTTGTCAAACTGCAGAACCATTGAAACGAACTAATTAAAGTTGATTTGATTCAAATTAAAAATCAAAGATGTAGGTTGATGTTTACCCACAAATAAATGTGTTGGAATTTTTTTAAAGAAATATTTAGGTCTTCTGAACGTATGTTTGGTACTAGAAGTTTTCTGAGCAGTATTTTACCCTTTGGATAGAATAAATTCAAGGCAGTACTTAGTTAAACAAGGTCATAACTTCAAAAATCTTTCCTCTGCATCAGTAAAAATCAAGACAGAACTTAATTATACATGGCAAAGAAAAAAATAACCCGCATTAATAACTTTCAACATTAATGAAGCTATTGTTGTCTCACAAACCATTTATTATCTGCAAATTTATAGCGGTGGTCGTCCGCTGGCACGACATCCATCAGCAGAATGTATTTGGTTTTTGGATTCAACCCGGTGACCTTCACTTTGAAACTTGGAAACATTCGCCTGTGGAGGAAAATTAGAAAATATTACAGCACCAAATTGCGTATAAGGTGTGACGTGTGTGTGTTTATTTCTATACAGGCATACAGGCACTTATTTCTATATTTATGTCGACGGTTTGTCAGAATAACTTGTCACTGTTCCGTCCTCGGTGTTTAACGCTGACATTTTTCAAACTCCATCACTGATAAAAACTGCCGAATTTCAGCTTAAATCACAGAAATACTAACCAATATTAAAAGACAATAATCAAAAAGAATGTGATACTTCATTCATTAAAACTTGTGTAGATACAATGTGAGGCTCAAAGAAAGTGATTTGTTGTCGGTATCTGAACTGCAGATCTATGAAGCCGGATCATGTAGTTTTACTAAAATTAAGATGAAGCGACATCAGTACAAAAGCCAAACAAAGTGACTATTATAAATAATAAAATACAATGCTCAACAGCTCCAACTCCGCCTTGATTTCTAACAGAGGTCTTCTACAGTGTTTGACTTTCTGGCATTTTAAAACAACAGGCCTATGCTTAGTTCCTATACCCAGTTCTATACTCAGTTCCTATACCCAGTTCTGGTCAATTACTTTTACAGTTAAATAGCAATGACACAACACAACTTGATCTCAAAACATCAGACTATTGCTTAAAACTGTAACAAAAACGGTCAATTAAAACAGCCTCACTGATTTTACATTATAGAGAGTGTTAGTTGTGAGCAATAATACGATTAAATATAAGCACTACAAGGTTTATGTAGTAGGTACAAAGTTATGTTAGATAATCCGGGTTAGGGGCCCTGCGCTGTAACACAAGTCTTTGCATTACGAATAAAATCACCATAAAAATTACAATAAGTCAAATGACTAAAATAAAATCAGTTTATTCGGCCACAGTGCTTTGCTACATGTATTGCTAATTACATTATATTCAATTCACATTTATTTGTATAGCGTTTTTCACAATACATGTCGTTTCAAAGCTGCTGTACAGAAAAAGTAAAAAATTATCAGTTCAATTGTTTAGATTACACAACTGCTAACAGAACAAAATATTTTAACCCCAAATACTTCTAAAGCGTATTTGACTGAGAATATGAAAATAATAAAAATGGGTGAAAAGCTTACAAGCATTATATGTAGATATATTTTCTTAGCAATTACAATTAGATGATTACAGCTAGCCTGCGAAAAAAATTCATTATATTACTTTTTTACATTTATATTTAAATAATTGTATTAAAAGAAGATTAAACGAAGAAAATGTAAAGAAGAAGAATTTGAATTTTCGGTAGGCTATATCATTCATATGGGAGTAATAGGGCAATAACTGACAGGAACGAGGGAAGAGCGTCCCATGTTAATATATCAATATTATTTTTCTGGGAAACAAAAACAGATGAAAATAAAAAGCATTTGTAAGGATTTGTGTCTTACCTCCCTGCTTTGGTTATGATCATTTCTGTCCCAACTTCATGAAACTTTGTCCACAACTCTTGCTCGTGCAGGTAAACTTTTATCCCCTCCATTCCCTTAAAAACACATGCAGACGTGGAAAATGAACGTAACATTACATCTGGTCAAACCATTAAACTTCGCCTGCTGAAAACAAGAACCGCATAAATTGATAAATCATTTTTTCGTTTTTACACACACACACACACACACACACACACACAAATAGGAAACATAAATGTATGTGTATATATGTTAATATATGTTCCTAAATAGGAACATTCCATAGACTTCTATTGTTTTTAAACACAGCTCGCTATAAACATATAACCTTACCCTAACCAACACTCCAATCTTAACTGATGCAGAAACTTTCTGCATTTGTACTATTTAAAAACTTACTATAGATTACTATAAATTACTATATTTTATAGTATTAAAACATATTTATAATAATATAGTATTAGAAATAGTATATAAAAACATGGACGTCCCAAAAAAGAGGTTTTTGCTCAGATTTTAGGTTTTGCTGACTTTTGAGTACAGATTTGTCCCGCACACAGCAGTTGTAACCTGTTGAATGTATGTTGTCTGTGATGAAGGAGATTTAGAGGCTCCGTTCTGTTTTTCTGATTTTCCGTCGTTTTCCGTCGTTTCCCCGTCACTCGGGGAATTTTGGAGCCGACAAGCGTCTTCACTGTCCGCCATGTCAAAAGGGCCTGTAAACTACTTCAACCGTGAGGCCTAAAGACATAAAGTCATAATCATAATTCTGCTCCTAACATTCATTCACATCTGTGTAAGTCCGTTGAACATCTCTGTCAAACCGAGCTATTAACGACTATGAAGTTCATTCTTTCTGTGATAATCATCTGATAATCTTCAGCAGCAAAAAACCCAAAAGTTTTTCTCACTAAACACTCATATGAGCTACAGCACAGCACCAAGTGCACAACAATATACACATGCATACATCCACATATACATATATATACACACACAAGTTTTTTATTTTAGTATATATATGTGTGTGTGTGTGCGCGCGCGCATATATATATTAAAATAAAAAAAAACTTGTATGTGTAGATGTGTGTACATCTGTGTGTTTTTTATGTGCGTCGATGCTGCACGATGGCCTAAAATAAGATTAACACTTTTATAAACCAGACTGAAGTGTAACTGGAGATGGACATTACCTTTGATTCTGATGCCAGACAGAGAGATCTGCAGATTCGTCCGAGTGCTCGTGTCTTTCCCAAACACTGTCGGTTTAATTTCCTTTCAGTGTGTTGAAATGTATTCCGTGCATGTAGCTCGTAAAATGCAGCTCAGTGAACTCACGAGTTTCCTCATCCAGCAGCGTCCACGCGACTATATCGATTAAACATCAGATCTTTCTTCTTGTGGTAGTGATGGACCTGCACCAGCCTCAGATCACACGGATTCAAACCCCAGCAGCCCTTATTCTTCTTTCTACTGGACTAATATTCCTCGAAGAAAACAGCACAATCTCTCTCTCTCTGTGTTACTCTACGTCTGGTTGGGAAACGGAAGCACTAGGACGGACACCGTCTGTAGTTTGTTCGTTTGCTATGTGGATAAGCAGTGCAGTGACCAAATCGGTCCACCCACCGTATAACTGTTCCCCCCACCCACCCTTCCTGAAGTCCGCTTCACATCTAGATTAATTGCTGAATACGTCTTGTTATATTATATAAAAGAAATATAAAATATTTAAATAATGTAGCAATAGTGTGTTTTTTGTGTGCGCCCGTCTTTCTTAAAATGAAATTATTTATTATGTCAATTCTATAAAGGTTTAAAAACAACAATTTTAAAGAGCTACGCGCAGTGTACAAGAGAGTAACGAGTCTCACCTCCTAATGTGTTTAACTCGTGTTCAGATTCAAAATTTAAATTCAAATTCCGATTCTTTTCACTCACAGTGTGAACTGACCTTCGTTGGCTCGTTAAGTTACGATGAGATCTGATGCTGTGAACGGGACGTGTTCATGAAATACATCAATTTACACGTGTTGTTGGATTAGAATCTGATTATTTATTCAAAATATATTAATGAGTTTATAATACAGTTATTATAGAGTTAAACACCTAAAGATAACTCACAAAATGGTGTTGTCTTTCCTGGGAGTCAATTCAACTCTGGGCCCTACAAACTCAGAATAACAAACTTTTCCGTACACATCTAAAGTGATGTTCAATGCCTCATTTTTTAAACCAGATTATATAGTTTCTGAATTGTGTAAAAGATTATGACTGCAGTAATTTTAAATATTTAATTAAACATTTCATTGTGAAATGTAGAAAGGCCGGTCTAGTCAGATGTTATTGGACACGGGACTTTAAAAAACCAACTTTAGTGAAGAACCGTCAGCCCGAGCAATTAAATCTAGCGTCTGGTAACACAGAGCTGTACACAGCCGGTCTGTTTCCACAACTYCTATAACATGAGCTGATTTTTCTGCTTCTGGATCTTTCGCCATTCTCCAGGATTACAGCATCACGTCCCACAGCCACGAGTTAATACATTTCAATTGAGAATTCAAGAACGCGACGAGCAGTCATCTGAAACAATGATCATAAACACCGTATCACGACTGCGTCAAAAATCCTATTATAGCAAACCATTACTTTATTCACAAAGAAACGCACGAATCCGATTTTTTGAAAATCTTTAAAAACAGATCCTCGACTTATTTAAGACAGAAACTGATGCAATACTGACAACCGCACAATTGGACTTATTTAATCAAAACGGTTCCGTAATACTGTTTAAAAGCTCTTTGTATTTTTATCTTACTACAAGAGGCAAAACACAAAGCACGCACAGATTTACCTGAAGACAATATCACTTGAGTGAAACTAGAACAATATCATAAAATCAGCATTAGTAATGGAAAAATAGGTTCTCTGGAAAACTTTTAATTAATTAACACGTTAATTCAAGTTTTTCGATATTGGCTACAGAGATAATAAATAATGCACGTGCATTCACTAAAACATTTTTAAGACACCCTGTATGTATGATTAATGTCAAATTGAATTATAAATTTTACACAGCG
Organism: Ambastaia sidthimunki; assembly: GCA_036877625.1. Lineage (NCBI taxonomy): Eukaryota > Metazoa > Chordata > Actinopteri > Cypriniformes > Botiidae > Ambastaia > Ambastaia sidthimunki. The sequence continues at coordinate 7,041 of JAZGTK010016953.1, forward strand.
ACAAAATTATATGTCGTGTTGTGTTGAACGCATTACCAAAATGGACCGCCGTTAGAAAGGCTAGTCTTCAAAATAATATCATAAATTTTCAGAAACGCTCTTAAATCAGACAGGACATCGTGCGAATTAAAGTAACATTTACCAAGATAACCAAACAATAATGTAATAGTTTTGCACTGGGTAGCTCTTTTCTAATAGATAAACCTAATTATGTCCCTCTGGTTGCAAGGAGACATTAACACCGCCCACGAATGTTATTTAAACTGACCGAAAACTTTTCAATTTGATTACCCAACTTCATTTAAAAGTTCATTTCATTTTACCCAACTTCATTTTCATCAAAAAATATCATTTAAAAGAAAAGTTTATGAATTACACTTCAGATTAAGGTCCTATTATTATTATTATTATTGTTATTATTAGCCTATTATTATTGTACTGATGTAATGAAGTGATAAAGAACAACCTGCTTTAGTAATGATCTACTTTGTTCTTAATCTACTTGTGATTCATTTCAGATGTAAATAATTAATTTCCTTCTTGTATATCACGAAGTAAACTGCAGTTATGTGGCGCGGCACTAGTTAGGAACTTATAGGAACTTTTTACAGCAGTAAATGAAAATAAAATATTTATTTATTTAACCATTTAATATTGCGCTTGTGTAACTTGTATATTTTATGTACACTGTAATATTCTAACTCGAACTAAACTAAGGGATTTATGAATTAATTATAGAATTTTTAGAGAAATAAAATAAAAATAAAACCAGATTAACAAGCACCAGCAGGCCTGGTTTTGATAAAGTTAACAATACTTTAAAAAACTACTTACCTGTGATGCTCTTAATATATTCAGCAAAACTTTAGTTCAGCACATCAAGGACAGGACAAGAGTTTGTTTCACTAACACGAGTGAGACTCTCCATACATCTGTTCTGCGTTTTTGCATTTGGCAAACGCTTTTATTCAAAACTACTTACCACGAACACTTACAATGCATTCATGGTATACATTTTTATCAGTACGTGTGGGTCTCGAACCCACAACCTTTAGGCTGCTAACGCAATTCTCCACCAATTGAGCTACAGAAAAACTACGTCGCCGAAAAAATTATTTAGCTTTCAATCTGCTTTACTTTTTACGCTTCACTGTGGCTCATTAAGCACTGCGAGACAACAAATAAAACAGGCCAAAGGCTAATTTGCAGAGTGAACACCTGATAAAGGAATGAAATCGCCACCACAATTATGAACACAATGGCTGTAGCAGCTACCAGCACAAACTCTGTATATCTCAGTGCAAATGGACGTTTGATTCAGAATATGAGAAATGGAAGGTAGAAACACACCAATAAATCATTTATAATTTTCAAAAATTATTTAAAAAAAGTTTGCGTTTATGGTGTTGTGTGTTTATACACTTCTGTAAATACATCTGATCCAAACAGTAAATGTGTGCAGTAAGGCCTACGTGTGGCAGATCTAGATAGATCTTCTAGAGACAAAGATACAGACAGAAACAAACCAACAGGACTGTAATATAATATCAAAAAGAGAAGACATTTCTACTCACTAACATTACATGTACAATGCATTAACTAACATTATAAATGTAACAGTCCTTCCATGTGCCTCCTGTTGCCACAGAGATTGTTTTGTTATTGTTGTCATATATAATCTGTTTGACTTTAATGTTCAGTGGACATCAGGAACTCAGACTGAGTTCTCCTGCTGGGCTTTCTCAGCACAAAGGCAACGAGTATTTGTATTCAGATTTATTATGCTCATCTATTCATACAGTGTTCTTCCGGTACAAAATGTATGTTATGCTGGTTTGTTATTACTTTTAAGGTCTTTGAATTTGATGTGGCCACACATGTCAGCATGCGGGCTCAGCCCACCTCCTGCGGCTGGATGCTTGTTTCTCTACCGGGCGATAAGATATCTCTACTCTCCAGCAAAGAGCTCAGCAGCGTCGTCCCCAAACACCTCTCAGCTCACAGCCTGCTGGGGCCTCGGGTGCTGGACTTTAGCTGACACATTTCTGCTAACAATCACTTCACACACTGGACCCACATTCCGTCGTCCCCTCAGCTTTTTTCCATTCACTTCCACAACAACCTCCAGCCGACGGGCCCAAAACCCAGTACTGACCCCCCCCAATCCACAGACAGTGCACGCACGCACACACACACACTGCTTATGTGTTCAGAAAACAGTTCGTTTTGTGTTTGCTGGAACAGTCTTACAACACACAGTTCTATTCTATAAATGATCTTTGCAATGTTCAGACATTCAATAACGTCAACCTCAGGAAACAGCTGAATTCTTTTCAAATTTGTGGTTTACAAACAATGAGCGTTTTATTTGCTGATGAATTGTATTTCAAGAATATAAGTTTCAAAATGTTTTCTGTTGTTAAATAAAAGTTTGACGTTCAAAGTTTGTAGAATGTTTGGAAAGAACATAAAAATGCAGTGAAATTGATGGATTTGCTTAGTACGTATCAATGTTGAGGACCTTCAGAGGTATGTTGTAATATGCTGCCCTCTATTGGCTATTACAGGGAACTGTAAATACTAAAATCTTCTAAAACCTTGTACTTAAAATACAAGGTGATTTTTTAAACTAGTATAAAGAGACCTTACTTGCTGTTTATTGTTTCGTTTCGTCTTGCCCAATGTACTTTCGAGACTTTTCTTTAGGGATATTTAGAGTAAATTCCAGGCGTGAGATCTTATAATAAACCGTGCAATATAAAATATTACGTACACTATTAAGCTTGATATTAAATGAAGAGAATTATTGCAGAAGCATTCAGGCTCTCACTACTAAACTGTGCAATAGTTTCTTCCCCCACGCCATCAGACTCCTAAATACTCAGTACCCATTTGCACTATTTGCCATTTGCACTACTGTAACTAGGTCCACATTTAACAGAACCGTGTACTGGTCGGCGCTGCACTGGGACCTACTATGTCATCGTCTGCCCCAGTAGTCACTGTACTGTCTTGTGCTGTCTGTTTGCACTTGTGCACTTTATGTATATAAATTATGTAAAATGTCCCTTTTAGTTCTGTGTTCCTGTAGCTCGTAGTGTTCCTGCAGCTGAACTGGTAGAGCATTGCGTTAGCAGTGCAAAGGTTGTGGGTTCGAGCCCAGGGAATGCTTTTGATAAAAGCGTCTGGCAAATGAATAAATGTCTTGTTCTGTGCCGTCCTATATAGCACCTTGGTCCTGGAGAAACGTTGTTTCGTTTTCACTACGTACTTGTATATGGCTGAAATGACAATAAGCTCAACTTGACTTAACTATTAGTTCATTTAATTCATTTTAAAAAATTAGACCACAGAATGAAGTCGGCACTGGCATAAGTTTAAAAATGATAATAAGGTATTCATTGTGCAAGGGTGAAAAAATCTTACGATGGAAAAACTTTTGCTGACATCTTTGGTGTGGAGATATGTACATCTTTCAAATTTCAAGTTTTTTAAGGTGTTTCAACTGTACGCACGTCCCAAATGTCTACACAAGTGTTTAAGTAATTTCATTAATTCTCTTAAAGTATTTACTCTATAAGTAAGTATTCTCTTCAATGTCCCCCTGTGTTCACATAGCATTTGTTTTTTAAAACCACAAGAGAATTGATCAGTTGACTAGTTATCGCGTGTGGTGTTTTAAACTAACCTGTTGAGTGAATGATTTCCAGCTTATCCCAAGATTCACTGTGCGCCGATGAGCACTGTGTTCTGTTAAAGAAAATAGCTGTGCTATGGATGAATGGACTTTAGATGTAAGTAGACCTGTTGTGTTTTAAGTGTCAGAAACGCCTCTCTGATGTGTCCCGACTGCAGCTGTCACAGTCACAGGGTTCGGGTTAAAAGCATCCAGCTTCTGAATCAGGACAAATCTTACAGAGAATCGCTCACAAATCTCTCGGATCCAAATTACACAAGGAAACCCAATAACGTGATGTATCTTTCAATAACGTTTATAAAAGACCATCATTTAATTATTTTTTAACATAAGTATAAACACACACTGCATGTGCTGAAGCGGGTCCCGTTTTCAATTGCGTTTCGCGAGGAGGGGGTCTGCGCACCGGTTGCACCACCCAAGGGATGGCGCTGACACCGGAAGGATTTCGCGATTGAGACAACCCTTTAATGGCCAGCTGATAACTGGGCCAGAGAACCGATTGAGACACACCCAGAATAAAACTCACACTGCACAGATTGCCTTTCTAAGTAGGGGCGTAACTCTTCACGTTGGTTTGTAGCACGCCATTAAAAAAACGTGCATGTGCGCCAGGTGGTATAATGCATGGAGTGAACGCACGTAAACACATGAGAATCGGTATTCCTCAAATGTGCACGTTTGTGGATTAATCACCTCTATGGACTATTAAACCGCTTTGGTTGGATGCGTTTGTGGCGCATTGGTTCAAAATACAGGTATAAGCTTTGTTTTAATTTTGCGAGGGTTTGATTTATTCTCCTGACACAAAATAATAGACTGTTATGGAACTATGTGTACATTTCTACCTAACTATGTATATAGTTTGTAAAGATATCAGCCTCGGAAATAGATTATTAATGATTTAGCTTCATGGAAAGAAGCATACTGTGTCAATTCTTTTGAAATGTAGAAGAAAACACACAATATTTTCATGTGATTTAATCTGCGTTGAGGCATTGCGACTGATAGATTTATAATGTAATGTTACACTGTAGGGCTTGCAATGCCTTCCAAAGATTGTGCAGTACAGCGCCCCCTAGAGGAAGTTATACATTTATGGATTTCAGTTGTTTCGCTGAAATTGAAATTAAGAAATGTAAATAAATACATTTAAAATGCACATTGTTTAACATGTAAACTTGTTCATAGAACAACATTTAGATGCTTTTGAAACTTTTGAATTCCAGTATTGAATTTCCGTCTTTGCTGCACTTATTGGCTGCTTTATATTCTTTATTGGGTCCAAGTAATCCATTTCTAAAATATTTTTTTAAATTAAATTTTGGTTTTCTAATAAAAAGATGATATATTGGCACAATAATATTTTTGTCTACAAAAGTAATTTCAAACATTGAAACACCTTCAGATTATAAGATTTTTCTTATAAAGTGATCCTAAACTTTTAAGCGGTGTACGTATGTGTTTGCTGGAAGAAACCTACCTGCAAAGCTGCCTGTAAAACTATGCACAAGTATATGTAGGACAAAAGCTGTATGGTGGTTACACCATATATTGATTTGAATTTAGTTAATACAAATTAATGGATTAAAATTCTATTTGACATGAGTTTTGAAAGCATCCAAAACTCAATAATTAATAACAATTAATGGGAAAAGGAATGTTTGGAAATGTAAACTGATATTTCCACGTGTCACACTACAGCTAGCAATATAAATAACTGGCTTATAATCATTTTTTGGGTGGAAATA
>JAZGTK010016954.1:0-12488 GCA_036877625.1 Ambastaia sidthimunki
CATTTTTGCCCAAAAGCATGTGTATGTGAGCTGCCACTTCATTGCATAGAGCGGGGAGTGAATCTTATTTTCTCTCTAGAAGCAGCTCTTATAACGCGCGTCTCCTTTGCTTGACATCAAAGAAGCGACGATTAAACCCCTAGTGGCCAGTAGCAAGCATGTGAAGTGGCCAGCAGAAATAATACCTAATTTACCGGCTTAAAGATATCGACCTAATTTTGTTATCGGTCCGATAACAAAATTAATACTAAAAATAGCATTTATCGGCGGATAACAATATGGCCGACGATATATCGCGCATCCCTAGTTTTCAATCAAGGGTACCTTGGGGCCCAAAAGTATGGCAGGGAGTCAAGGGAGAATATAAACTGTAAAATATAGCTGCAAGTAGCGATGACGTGCCCAAGCACTACGGTGTCACTGCTCCTGCTCATTTTCGACAGCCACGGCAAAATACTCGTCCTTGGTATAAAGGGCGATCAGGTGTTTGTGTTTGGCATCGGCTCGGGCAGAAGAGCCATCGCCTCCCTCAACAAGAAAAAGCGCTTGTGTCCGTGCCTCTGTTTCCTCAGATATCCGCATTTCTTAACGTGGTTGTTATTCTTCACGGTCATATTTGAAATCAGCTGTCCTTCCGTCGGCGGCGGACTCGCCATTCTCATATGTTGTGAAGAAAAACTCTTCTCCTCAACTTGTGCAGTAAGTCTCATTTAAAGTGCAGGAAAATCCTGTCAGACTGTCTTCTGTAGCGGCGCGGGCTGTGAGTTTGCTGCGAGGAGCAGTTTAACAGTAAATAACACATATCGTTAAGCGACTGGAATGAAGAGGAAAAAAAATCTCCTTATTTCTGTCTTATCTTGCTGTTGTGATGTTGAGACATTACATGAAAATTCAGTGCTTTTATATGTCAAAAATCACTCAACTGAGGGAGTATCCTGAAAGCCTTCAAGTTCTTTAAAGAAATAAAGGCAAATGTGTTTTCATTAGTGTTTTTGTGTGGTTGGTAATAAAATAATTTTTTTAACTTTAGTATAAAATGTAACTAGTATTACATAAATTTCTAGTTATGCTGCCCAAACTATACCGATTAAAACTTTTTAGTTGAATGAACTATAAAACTAGTTGAACAAAAATACTTTTTAAACTTGGTGTCAAGTTGGGCCAACTAAAAAAAAACAATTGAAGTAGCACTTTGAAGAGTGAAATTGAGTCAATAAAAAAAATCTGTGGAACTAGTTGCTAAAAAATAATTAGTTAAAAACAAGTTAAAAGTAAACAATTTTTACAGTGCAGATTGTTCCATACATTGCCATAATTTTTTTTTGCCATGGCAACATCATTTAAGATGTCAGGAATCCATTCTAAATTTAGCATCTTTAATGTCTTGGCTTAATATTTGCTTGGTGACAATCCCATATATGCCCTAGGAGGGGTATTTAAAAATTCAGAGGCAGGAATTGTCAGAAAATTTACATTAAATCCAAAATAGCTGATTGCCTGTTGGGTGAAGCTAGTAAATGTTATTTTGAAAGTTGTCGGGCTTGATGAGAACAATACTTGAACCAAGTCTGGTGAACGTAGGTAAACCTAACCCTGCCACATTAGTCAAAAGGGGGTGCTGCAGAGCTCCCCCACCACACCCATATCTAAGCCCTACGATTGACCACTATGATAACGGCTTCTACCAGTTGGTGACTCACAATAGTCATATCAATGTCATAAGCCCACCACAATAAACATATTTACCAAGTTTCACATAAATCGCTCAGTACATGCAGTAGATGTTAGAGACTTCTACTAGAGATTACATTTCCTCCATAAATTGACTGTCTCACCATAGCAACACCATTCGAGCTATCAAAAATCCCTTCTCAATTATGAATTTTCAATGTCTTGGCATGATGCTCACCAGGTTTGGTGACAAATACATAAAATCCCTAGAAGGAGTATTTGAAAGTTCATAGTATGCTCTTTTCAGGTAGTCCAAATTGGCTGACTTCCTGTTGGGTGGAGTAAGAGCATTCAAGCTCCCTTGCACCACCCATGTGCCAGCCTTTGTCCAGGCCTAATGGCAGACAACTCTAATGTGTGTGCCAAGTTTTAAGAGTTTGAGCATGTTAAGGGGCACAAAGACCCTGAAAACCTTGAAACCTTGCAAACTAGTCACAAGTAGAGCAAGCACAATACATAGAATACSTACAACAGAGATAACAACACAGCAATCACATAAAATACAAAAGCACAAAATACTCTTCACATTTTATATATAAATAAACCGTATGTTAAACTTACCTACTGATTTGATCATTCTGAAAAAAAGAAATTGGGCAAAATTTGTTGAAGGAACAGTGAACAAAATGGTGGAAAATGACAATTGACATTTGACAAAAACCCATATAAAAATGAATACAACCCATATAAAAATGATTTTCAGACAAAGTATTCAAAAGCTATAATTTATGACAAATTTTTAAAATGTTCAACAACATGAACAAACAGTTAATTCCAAAACCAGAATCATCCATAGACACCAAGACCATGGTTTTCTGATAAATGTTTCAAAAGTTACAAGCAAAAAGAGCCATTTTTCAAATCTCGTGACCTGAAGGTGGCACGATGAAGTGCCGATAAAGTGTATCAACTTTCATATTGATTAATCAAAGAGAAACAGCCTCCAAAACAATGTTGGGTCAACATTGTTAAATTTGTGACATAATATTATAACAAAGATGAAAAAAATGTGTCCAGTCATTTCTGTGCAGCTTGGTACAAAGATCATATGAGTACATTTTTATAAGAAATGCACAAAATTTGGAGGAGTAGCGAAAAACTGAATATTGTACTTTTCAAAATGGCTGCTTCTATAATGGGCGGAGTCGTAATGTAACATATGGAATGTAATGATTTTAATGAGATGAATCAGATGTATTAATTTTTTTTGTAGATAAGGGGGGTTTAAAACTTATAGCCATATAAAATTTTTGAACTGATGGTGGTGCTGTAGAGTTGGTACTAGAGACCCAAAAGTTGGTCAGATTACTATTGCGCCTATTGAAGACCACCACAAGTGTGCCAGATTTCATTCATTACTTTCTTATGTTATTACTTTTTTACAGTTCTAGGGCTGCCCTAGATTCGCACTGGGGATGAATAATAATAACTAAATGGGCACATTTTCTAAAGTAAATGAGAGTGGTGCTTGCCGTGGCAAAACTCGGGCCAGACTATTTCATAGAAATATGAAAATAAATGTTTTTTATATGATGCTAGCATCTAAAATGACACTAGTATATTTTAGCATGAATAAGCATGTTGCTAGTATAATTTAACATGATGTTAGCATGATTTAACATGACATTAGCATGATTTTCCATGACATTAGCATGATCTAGCAGGACAGATATTGTAAAATATGCCTTATTCGTGATGTTATGATGTTGATAGGGTGCTCTGAATGTTTGCTAGGGTGTGGCTAGGAAGTTGCCAGGGCAATACGCCCACTGACAGCACAAATCAAATAATCCCACCCATTTCTTTACAGTGTTCTGATGCTGAGATATGTCTTATTTATTCATTACATGGTTGCTAGGGTGTAGCTAGACAGTTAACGATAAAACTAAACAACTAAAAGTGTGTGTCTGACTCAAACGAACCAACTCCTATGTCTCTGTAATATTCTGGTGCTGAAACGGAGCTAATTCCCTGGCATTTGTATTGCTGCTGTTCATACTACACACGTAACCCATGCACCCGTTGCTCATATTACGCACATTTCCTGTAAATATTGTATATTTTAACTCCACTGTACATACTGTAAGTTAAGCTTCTGTGTGGTGCTGTACGCCTGCATTTTTCTGTATATATAAATCACTATATTTTTGGTTAGTATATAAATCACTATATTTTATTTCTGGTTAGATGCTGCATAGCTGCTTTTTATTATCTCTGTACTTGTACTTGGCATAATGACAATAAAGTTTAATCTAATCTAATTAATGTTGGTTGCTAGGTTGCTCTTAATGGTTGTTAGGGCATGGCTGAACAGTTTCAATCATAATAATTAAAGACGACTTGCCAGTCTGAGTCAAAAGAGGCCACCCACTTGTCTCTACGATGTTCTTCTCAAATCAGTGTCAATCAGTAGGTTCCTATAGTGACAAATAATGTGACCTGTGTTAGGTGACAACATTCTTTAACTATCCTTTACCTGAGCAAGAGTGGAAACGGTGGAAATGTTAAATAGCGTTTTTAACTGACAATGTGTTGAAAAGCGTTAGCATATATTCAGATAAACGGCAGTGTACTTTCAATTCGTGCTTTTTACTTGAGGACTTACTGTTTGCATACAGTGGAAAGCACCGAGACTTTTTTCAACGGGTTGCCAGATTGCGGTATAAACTACAGTTTTAAAACGTTCGACCCAAAGCATTAGGAGATTTTATTATCTCTAGAAACACACCAATTAAATATAAACGAAGCAAATAAAATAACACAATGTTTGATGAATCTGCGCGGGTCATTAGAAAGTCATTAGAAAAATGACTAAATATTTGGCAACCTATTTTGTGGATCCCGTTGACGTTAAGACACGGGAACAAAAAACAGGCAGGAAATGCTGTTTGGGGGTGTGAAATACGTCAGAAATCGAACTGCGAAGGTTTGGAAAATCGGTTTGTCACAATGTCTATAGGTCCGATGTTTTCGTTTAGTGTGTTTTATGCCTTTCTTTGTCAAAGTGTCTGTTTTGGTAAGTATCACGTTGCTGAAATTGATCATGTAAAACGGTATTGTTACATTGTATGTTTCTGGATTGGAGTGATTGCCTCTGTTTAAGTTTTGAAGCATTGAGTATTTATAAAAAAGTCTTAATTAATAAATTCTTAAAAGTAATCGGTTTAATGGTAATCGCTGTTTTTAAAATTGTTTCTGGTAACATGCCTTTAATGAGATCATTCACGCTAGACTGAGGTGTTTTTGTTTATGCTCTAAAACACTTAATTATTTAGAAAGTAGTTTTTATAAAAAAGGTTAAAAACGTATCCACATGTTAAATTTATTATAATTAAATCCTTAAAGATAAAAACTGTTTCATATTTCGTTGTTTAACATTCATGAATACAAATACATTCCAGCTCCTGTTTTCCCCATGTTTGATTTTTCTAGTAGGGATAAGAGAACAAAATGTCACTAAAATGTTTATTTACGCCATTGTCATTTATATCTTGAATTAAGAGGATTTTTACTGTGTCTACAGCGTAAAAGTACAAGAGTTTAGCTTTTACTAGTATTATAAGCAATGCTTTTACATTGGCATTTTTATTTGCAAAAAGTTTTGAAACTAGATCAAGCTTTGAAACTAGATCTAGCTATCCACGATTCCTCGGTACTGATCATCCTCACACTTTTGGAAGATCTGTAAACTGCTCAAAAAAATACACCAGCTACAGAAACATGTAAGTAAAGGAAGTCACAAGATATTTGATAAGATAATGTGCCTGGTGTAACATGAAAATCATAAAAAAAATTATTTGCATAGGATTAAACCTGATATCCAGTTCTGGAAACCCCATTAATTGTCTAAGGCAACAGTAAGATATAAAATGCCTAGACTGATAGAATACCTGAGTTATTTCTGAGCAACTGCAAATCTAAATGATTGTTTCACACGGGTTTTCACAAACAAGGATAAATAGATAGTTCTGCCTCAGATTCACTTCATTGTTTTGGATAATGTTGGGATGTCAAGATCAAACAAGTTCAAAAAAGCAAAAAAAGTTTTAAGTGTCATGTTAAAGTTTTCTACTGAAAAATAAAGGTATTAGCGTTAGTATTGATGTGCTGTTTGTAGATATAAACGTGTATTTTATTTAGATTTGTAAGCTTTGAAGCTCTTGGGAATAAGCGAAGGCAAATACAGTAGATGATACTTTAATTTAAATATAATAACCGAAAATAATAAATATGAATAATAATGAATAATATACAGAGCCTGGTACGTATGTATATATAAAAACCAAATTTAATTTCTTGCAATTTGCATTTATGATTTGTAAACCATTATATAATATAATAATTTCATTACAGTGTTACTGCAGATACAGGCCACTTCCTTTCTCGTGTTTATTTCTCAGTGGATTTGCACTTATTGTGTGTTTAAGCATGTATAGGATGTTGTAGGTATTAATGATTAAAATTTGTAGGTATTGCATGGCAGTGTGTTCCTATTTTAAATATAGTTCTATGTGTGCACAGCCTTTATTCTGTTTTTAATTCATGTTTTATATTTCTCTAGAAAATGTCAAATTAGCGTTTTCTATTACTTTTCTATTTCTCTGGAGAAAATCTCATATTTTTGTATGTCACTCATGTGAAATGTTTTGGGCTGAATTTGATACTGAATGTACAGTATTGCTGTTAGAAGGTGGTGTGCAAACTTTGGTTTTATGTTCACACTTGCTTCAGTTGTGAAACCACAGCTAGGTCTGATCTGAGCGAGTGTGAAAATGTGTGAGTAGTCGCACGTGGTTACAGCAGCAAATCAGTGTGGCTTCAAATCCCACACAGTAGTGTTGTCACCATCTTCCGGTTGTCTTTGTCTGTGGTGCTTCCATCTAAAACAGGACAAAGATCATTCATCTATTATCTCTGCTTTTCTTATGTATGGATAAAGGGAATTCTGAGCCACAATAAGATTGCCCAAAACTCCACAGCCTTGTTTTCATTTGGTCCAAGTTACTGTCTACAATGAGTTAATAAAGAGTATAAGGATCTTGTTTCAGTCTTTATTACAGTTAAAGACCACATTACCAATGATAGGAAACTCACATGGTATAAAAAAAAACATGGTATGCTTGGGAAATTGAGTGTGCTTTCATTGGAAGTGTACAAGGGCAAATACAGCATATTCCTGCAAGAATTAGTGTATTGGGAGGTAAATTCAGAAGGAGCATGTTGTTATGTGATCTCTGTGTTTTATAGACGGATACATTGATGATTCAGTTTTCTTTGGGGGCAGTTGTGGCCTTCTGGTTAGTGAGTCTGGCTTGTAATTAGTAGGTTGCTGCTTCGATTCCAGTGCCAACAGGTGGCAACTGAAGTGCCCTTGAGCAATGCACCTAACCTCCGTTTGCTCCCCGGGTGCTGCAGTGATAGCTCAGTAGGGATGGATTAAATGCAGAGGTCAGAGGTCACATTTCGGTTATGGGTAACCATAACTGACAAAAACATGTCACTTTCACTTTTTCATGTTCTCTCATCACACCAGTTGGCAGTGTTAGACTTCCTCTTGCATGAAGAAAAGGTTTCTACTTAAATGATTTCACTTCTCTTTTAAGATGTGTTCTCAAGGTTATTTGCAAGGTTGTTTATTAGGTGGATTTTTATTGATAAAATCAAAGCTATTTTTTCTCAACTGATGTATGATATGTGGATGGATCTTGAAGTTAATTGTTAATGACATTTCTTTCTTTTAATGACAAAACATAACAGCTAATCCCTAACAAAACATAACAGCTTATTTATGTTTTTGGTGTTTTTGTGCTTGTGTGGCATGATCGGAAAATGATTCCGATACTACAATAATGAAATAGGATTTTAGAGCATGTACTGCACTACATAGTTTACATTTAAACCTTAATAATAAAGCCTGTGGTTAAACACTAATAATTAGTTTTATTCAGGGCTACGTATATTTTTGTATTAGTAAAACCGGCATATAATGGATTGGCTTTTGTCAGTTTTAATAGAATTATGACAAAAATCGATTACAACATAAACATAAATTTTAATCATGATTATTTTGGCTAATGTTAAGATCACAAATATTTAACACAATTACTTTGGAAACAACAGTTTTTGAAAAGTTTTAACAGTGAATTCAACTGAAAAAATAAAGTATAAATACATACATTCTTGTCTTTTACCACTGTTAAAGAGAAGGGGTGCTGTTGATTTATAACACAAGGAAATGAGAGAATCCTTGTTAAATGGAATAGGGCACATTAATCATTTTACTCTTTACCTTATTTTGATTTCATAATCATTGGAAGCCATCATTGAAATTGAAAATCAATTATGATTAATTGAACAGCCCTACTTTTCCTACGTAACGGCTCTGCCCACCCTGACTGTTCTCTCAACTAGCCTTCTGGGATCTTTTTTTAACAGTGTTAAAGGAGTTCCCATGTATACTGGCTGCTGACCGCTTTTCCTTTTTTGTCAGGTCCAACTCATCAAATTAAAATAACACTTAGTTTAGTTTTCTGAGATGTAATTATAACGTTACTGAAGTTTTGTCAAAGAAACATTCAAAATTAAGTAACTTATGCCCTATTTCCACTGTGTTTTGAGTCCTGTGATTAAAAAAAATCTGATTTGAGGGTTCCCTTTTAAGAGTCTTCAGGTGTTATTATCAATGTGTATGATTGGCTAATGTCACGGCACAGCATTTTACTGCTATCATAAACATATTGAGTGTAACAAGACCTTCAGATCCTCTCGCTTATCCAGAGTATTCTCTTTAGCCTGTTGCATGATGTTGTAGTGGATTACTCCCAAACAAAGGGGATGTTGCTGTGATGTTTTGTCAGGCAAGGTCCAATGTATGTGAAGACGGTGGTGCCATTCTCTTAGCTTAGTGTACTTTCAGTTACAGAATTTTTGGACATTTACAGCCGTTTCTGTTGTGGTCACTATTATGATTGTTTCTGTGAATAAATTATATTATTTATTTAAAGTGAGTTATTTAATGTATGAGGCACACATGTATGAAGCACACATGTATGAAGCACACATTGTGCCAAATTCGGCCAAATTTTATAATTGTGACAACCCTAAGCACATGCTTTTAGGTCATTGTCAGGTTTTGAGTAGTGTGTGAAAGTCCTGACAGGTGTCAGATTGACATCCATTTTGTTACAATACCCTAGTATTTTAATACCTATTAAGCAATATTGGAAGAAATTGTTGTACTTATAAACTCAGATTGTGTGATATTGTAAGGTTGCTAGTAGTTTACAGAATCTAACCAGTGTGTGATGTTTTCTTCACAGTTCCTTCTCCGACAAACGTCAGTGTTGTTTGTCACAACTTTGTGAATGTTCTGTACTGGAACTACAGTAAACCATCCGAAAAGCTGAAATTTAGTGTAACGGTCAAACCCTATACAGGGTAAGTTATGACTGCCAAGTGATATGCCTATCTCTTATGTTGTAACTTCATAACCAAAAGTAAAGTGCATTGTGTTTTATCTGTAGGATGTCCCAAGCAACAGAGACTTCTCAAATGTCTCTTGATATTAGCAAATACAGCCCTGATATTGATGCAGATTACTTTGTGACTGTGAGAGCCCATAATGGACAAGAGGGATCGAAAAACGTCTCCATTAAGTTCACGTACGACGTAGACTTTGTTGAGGAGAACATACATAAATGTAAGTTCTCTGAATATGTTCTTGATTAATTATTCATAACCATGACTATTATTGTTCTTGTATACAAACAAAATTAACCATAATGTTAAAAGCATACTTAGGATATCAAAGACTCACAAAATAGGCAATTTTATATGCACTGTCATGGACCAATGTTTAGAGGAACACAACCTACACATGATGAACACATCTTCAAAAAAATGTGCCCACAAAATTTGGCACACACATCATAGTGGTCAGCCGTTAGGCGCAGGCAAAAGCTTAGACATGGGCGCCCCCATGGCTCTGTAACACCCCCATTTGATCAGGATTAGTTTTGTCTACAGTCACCAAACTTGGTACATGTATTATCTCATCAAGCCTGACAACTTTCAAAATTATATTTATTAGCTTCACCCAACAGAAAATTGGCTATTTCTGATTGTATGTGGATTTTTGTCATTTCCAGGCTATGAATTTTTAAATAATACTCCTAGGAGATTTATGGGATTGTCACAAATTGTGGCAAGATGCCAAATTGCAAAAGGGATTTTTGATATCTTGAACGGTGTTGCCATGGCAAGGCAGTAAAATTGTGACAAAAAATAAAAACAGGAAGTATTTTATATCTTCGTGCATTGAGTGATTTTGTTGAGCTGCATGTTTGGTGTTGTGGGCTGATCGCAATGATGTGGCTTTTGTGAGCCACAGTCATAGTGCCACCAACTGGCAGCAGAAAGTGTGTCACTTACAAAAGACCTAGAACAGACTTTAAAATAATCCTCAATTATTTTCTGAATTAAATGCATGTGACAGCTATGCATGATTTGCTGAGAAGAACCAGGTGGCAATGGCGCGTAGTGCCTGGGCTCACCATCAGTGCTTGTAGCTATATTTAGCAGTCAAGCTTGAAAAGACAAAGAACCACTGTTGTATCTATTAGTTTTTCTCTTACTATTATAAATACATCTTGTATCTCTAGCAGCCCATTGAACCGTGCGTAGGAAAGTTATAAAATAACTATGAAATAATCTCTGCACCTACTGGTCCAGAGATATGAATATGGATATTTTTGCTTATAACTTTTGACACCTGATTTCATTCAGGCATGCAGAGTTAAACAATATCAGATGTTTCATGGTCAACCCTTTTTTTAATTTTGTTGTAAAATGCAGTACAATGACAAACGCAATTTCATATCATTACAAAACATATCTTATGTGGAAAACATTCTGACCTAACATGCTAAGTTTCAGCCATTTTTGATAAAAGGGGGTGACCAATTTTAATGATCAATCATTCGAACTCCCAGATGAAGGCTGTAGTTCTTTATTTTGTCCACCAGAGGGTAGACTAGGTAGTAACAAGTCTAACACAATAATAAATAATTGTAACAAATTAATTAATATTTTAATTTAATTAATTTAAATTACGTAACCATGATACTCTGAAAGTGTCTTCTGAGTTTTATAATAAGTTGCGTCATTTGTATTTACCATCTGTTTTTCCAAACCTGCTTGGACCCTATAATGGCCGCTTGCATTTATATTTTTTATTTGTGTTCTTTTTCAGGCTCTGTGGACTTTCCACCTATTAACGCATTAGTCCACAATGATGTGATCAACATATCTTTTCCACATCCTTATTACATATATACCCAGGACAGTCTGATGAAGGATTTTACATACAAAGTCACGCATGATGAGGTAATAAATGCAGTCAATTAAACTTGCTAATGTTGTCCAGAAAGGCTCTGAATTTTCCCAGTACCATCTTTAATTTAAAAAAGTCAGTATTTAAAAAAGTAATTTAGAGCCAACCCCCCATTAGCTGACTTCGGCCATTTTGTCCATTTCTACCATTTGTCATGCATATTGATTAAACACAGCGTGTTTACATTAATCTCCCAGCCAAAAAGATTCCAGTCATTCACTAATATGAGCACCATGATTGACCCTCAAATTGTGGATGGACTTTTGGTAATTCATCTGTTCAAAAGTCAGCAAAAGTACACCCGAAAGCATTTAATTAGACAAAAAAGCTATCATAAAGACAGCTTTAATGTTTTCCACATTACACAACAAGTGACCCAACCATTCCATATATACTTTTAGCGTACTTATATTTGGCTTTGATGGTCTTTGTTTTGCGCTGTCATTGCAGCCAGGTTCGGTACATGTGCGAAATGATAACGTTCAATGCAGTCTGTTGTGGAACAGTGATGTTATAGCCAAGGAGAATCGGATATGTGTGTTTAGATGCAGGTCAGATGTCTGGATATCGAATATGTATCCAAAACCACGCTTGGAAGTTGCTCAGATCCGATACGAACTGATCTCGTGCGGATTTTTGTGTTTACACATGTGCAACAAATTCCAATCTGTGTCAGATGTGAGTAAAAAATCAAAACTAAATGGAGCATTTGAAGTCTCCATTTGAAGGCAGGGATTAGCCAGTCTGTAGCTAGTTGAAATGAGGTTTATGACTAAAAATCGATTGCAGATTTGGCTAGTGAGATGCCAGTTTCACCGTGCAGGGTGTGTTTGAATGTCATTTTTTTTAAACAATTGCACTGTTCTGCTCCCCTTTCACAGCGAGAGACTTCATATGAATGTTATGAAGACGAAGAGCTGTGTACTGCAGAAATCCACCTTTTTCAACGCTTAGCTGGAAAATGCATCCACTTAAAGTTTGAAGGGACGGCTGATGTTCTGTTTACAACTACCTACAAAAATGTCTGTGTCTCAGAGATACCTGATGCCCCTGGTAAGACCATTATATACCTTTATCTGTTGTAATAGGTAGTAGTTGTTTACCCAAAAATAAAAACTCATTTACTCACCCTCATGCCACCCCAGATACAGTTGAGGACAAAATTATTAGCCCCCCTACAAAATAGTCATTGTTTTAAAAGTATTTCAAAAGTGCTTTTAACCAGAGCAAAAAAAAATTAACAGCTTTTTTAGACATCCTAGGTTTATTTTGGATGCTTACATTATTTTATATTCCACACAGAAATGAAAATATTACACAAAACACAAAAACTACCAGGGTCAAAATTATTAGCCCCCCACATTCT
>JAZGTK010016955.1:0-12487 GCA_036877625.1 Ambastaia sidthimunki
AATGACTTTAAAAACTGCACAGTATAGTTTTGA
The DNA here is from genome assembly GCA_036877625.1 of Ambastaia sidthimunki. Classification (NCBI taxonomy): domain Eukaryota; kingdom Metazoa; phylum Chordata; class Actinopteri; order Cypriniformes; family Botiidae; genus Ambastaia; species Ambastaia sidthimunki. The sequence continues at coordinate 34 of JAZGTK010016955.1, forward strand.
GACCCACCAGACCCCGAAACCCACCCAAATCTGACCAGGAGAAGAAATATATCCACGTTTCTCAGACTGAAACACACATTGATGGAAGTGAATGGAGCGACTAGCGTTAGCTTAGATACTGCAGATACACAATAAACACAGCAACCACAACTACGGGCTTATTTTGTCGTATTAACGTTGTTTTGATAAAACAAAGGCCACTGGTTGTCTTTAAATCACTGCAAACCAGAATATAGACGCGATTTAAAGAGTCTGCGTGGATGCTAAGGAGCTAGCATGGCTAACTAGCATGAAATCTGGCTAGCCGACGCAAGCATCGTCCAAACATTAAACCACACACATGTAAATGTTACAGTACACATTAAATCCACCAGTAAACGACATCTGAACGTTGCACAGGCCTGTAAACGACTTAATGTCTCATGTCTGAGGTTGCACTCGCTCATCTTATCAGTTTGTGCTGTTATTCAAGCAGACGATATGAATTAAAGCGTTATAAATGCCAGACATATGCCGGCAGGACTGTAATACCTGCTGTTGTGGATCGATGTATTCCTCCAAGGTTTGATCTGATCCCTGTAGTTGAGAATATATGAGTTGATTTTGTCTTCCTGGACCGAGCGGATGACGATATGTCTGCATCTGCGCCTACAGGACACACTGTGCATGTCATTGACTTTAAAAGCATGCATACTTCTCAGAAAATGTGGGCATGCTTTAATAAACATGTTTTGATGTTTAAAAAACACGTTTATAAAAGATATAACCCACATTGTACACGATATACTCATGCACCGAGACGAGATGTATATAAACGTGCATACAATTACTAATGCTGGTACTGGTATCTGTCTGTTGGCAATAGAGTTCTCTAAAAGTTCCCTCGGAGTTATTAAAAAACAAAAAATTTTTTTTGCATGATTTACTCACCCTTGTGTTATTCCAAACCTGTGACTTTTTCTTCAGTGGAGAACAAGTGTCTGCAGAGTCTGTGTCTGCTGATAGGGGGCGCCATCACGCTCTGCTTTGCTTTATTTGAGGACCACATTGCTGTCAGTCTGGGCTGAGGTTTAAAAGATGAAATGTCATTCTGAGAGTTTGTGCTAAACACTGCAGTATTGTGTACATATCCTGTATATATCCACACTGACCTACTGACTGACACTCACTGCACAGATGATGGGACACTCGTATAGTATAAATGTTCAGGCAATATTTTCTTCTGAACTTTTGTACTTTAAATGTGCATGAAATTAAACATTTAAAAACGTCTGGGTGATTTGACTTTTTTGTTTGCTAAAATGTTTATAAAGAAAACATATTGTGTCCCCTAAAGTCTTAAAAAGACCCTTTTTCTTCTTTGCACCTTTGGCTAGAAACTAGTAGATATTTACAAATTATTTTTGTAATTTTTAGAACATAGAAAACCTTTAATCCTCATGCTGTAATTACCATCACAACAAAACTACAGAGAACAATTTTCCTAAAACATTCATGCTTGTTTATCAGTCAGAAATGGGTAACACTGGTAATGAAGGAGTTCTAACAAGAACCAACTTATTTACAGCATTTTTAGCCCTGGGTAATGTTTGATAGTTGATAAATACAATTGTCCATTGTTCATTTATGCTAGTTGATTATTTCTTACTCAAATGTTAACAGACACAAATGTTTAATTTTTTAATATGTATTAGTAAATTGAAATCAACATACCAAGATGCTGTAGAAGTATGATGACCAGTTTCTGTTAACTAATGCAGTTAACTAATCATAACAAACAGAACCTTATTGTAAAGTGTTACCTTATTTACTAGAAATATATTTACTTTTAAGACTTTTACATTTTTAATATTAACAAGTATAAACTGAAACAGTATAATAATACACGCAACAACAACTTATATGTAGCAATAGCATTTATTGAAACATTACCAATCTAAGCCACAATACTAAATGACAAGACCTACTGGCTGTAGCAGCTCATGAAGTTGACTAACAAAAACATGGGATTTTTTTTGTCTTTAGAGTCAGAGAGACCAATTCATTTTTAATAAGCGAAAATTAAAAACAATGATGTTCTTTCTTTCTTAAATACATATACAGAGTTTCACATCTGTTAGTAACAAGTAATCATTCACAAGCTCATACTATGAATTAACAAGGCAAAGTGCTGACTGGATTGCATTGTCACATAAGGAAGTGAATGGCTTGAGGTCTTTTTGTGGGGTTGAAGGGGTGAGGGCTCTCTCTCAGACGAACACCCTGACAGATTCGGGCACAATCTGTCTCTTGTCCCCGGGTCCAAAATGGATACGTACAGAGGTACAAAAATGGCAGGGTGGCTGATAAACACAGATTAACCGCTGGTCGGCATAGTGTTTAGAAAGGGCATAAGGCTAAGGAACTCCACATACCCCAGTTTTTTTTTTTTTTTTACAGAATGGATGTGCATAACTCCAAGAAACCGACCCCCTTTCGAACCCTCACCACCAGTAGAAAATTGGGATGTTGCTTCATTACCAAAGTCACACAAGGGACCACGCACTCCGCTGAACTCAACCAGATACACCGTAAACGAGTTCAGAGCGCTCACAGTGAACATTTAGAAGAGAAAGAAACGGGAAACCAAAAGGGGGGATAACATTTGTACAAATGCAAATGGCGGTTAGTTTAGGCTGATATTTGTCCCTGTTTCGTTAAAAGAAAAAGTCAAGAGCGACAGAGGCAAGACACTTATGACATCATTTGAAATATTATGGGGAGAAAGTTAAAGAAAAAAAAGCAAAACATAATAATAAAAATAATAATAGAAATAATAATAATAATAATAATACAGTCTGGTTTCACATTCCAGTGGTACTCTGTTGTGTTACACTTATAAATACCATGTTACACACAGACACACTATAACTGTTGTCTTATATTACCAATTGTTGGTTATAAGTTATATATCTGTTCCATATACATATATTTTTTTCCATTTTTCAACAACTGGTGGAGATTTTGATGCATCAAGCTGTAATATAGAGGTAGGAATAACGCTACTTAAAATGCCTCGCGTTTCTAACTAAACCGTTGTCGTGGTAACACCGCGGTATGGTTCAGGCTTGAAGCAGAGTGTTTAACGCAAGCAAGTCGTGATCTTCACTGAAACAGAACTGGTGGGATGAAGACCCTGCGATGGTCCCAGGCTTTTGCTGGTGATGGTATCTCCTACACGTTCAACTTAAAGACAGAATAAGTATATTTGCAGATATGTCGATGAGGTATACAGGGTTGAATATAAACCCTGTTCGTTTTGCATTCACACAAACACTCGTATTTGGAGACACATACATGCTAGGTGTTGCACTACACAATCGGTCGCTACGTTTCCACTGTCAGAATTCAGAATGAATGCGACCTACGAGCCAATCGTGTCGCATTTTCACGTAACGGCTTGAGGTTCGATGCCCAGTTACATAGTGCATTGTTTTGTGGCTTTTTTGTGAGTGTATTTTGCACAAGCACAAACAATTGACTGGTAACGTTACATGAATCGAATACTTGGCATTTCATTTCCTGGAAGCAGTGACATCAACCCTGTTTTCAGTCAAGCCGTTTGGTTCTGTTTTTAAAATGGAAACATAGCCACAGCAAGGAATTTATTTTTGTAACAGCAAATTTTTGGAAAGTCTTACAGACAGCGGGTTCTAGTGAAACTGGATTTCAACGTGGGACATAAACGGTCCATCTGATCAAATCCAGCCCTTTCAAAAATGGCCAAATCCTGCACACATCCAATTCACACTCAGTTTGACTGAAGTAAGGCTCTTTCAGCACTGAAATCTCGTGTTAGTTTCAGTTAGAAGAAGAGGGTGATAACCTAAGGTGCCACAGATTAAATAGCTAGGCCAAAGCAGCCAGAGCCAGCAAATCTTAAGAAATGTACAATTGTCTCTTGATACTCGTATTGCTTTTCTAGAATGAATTCAAGTGGCCATCTCTACAGAGACATGTTGGTCCTATGTTGTGAAATACTATATTACTTCTTATGTATTCAGTGTTGCTCCCTGTGTTTCAGGTTCAGATATGAAATCATGATTGCTTGAGGCCAAAATGAAGACCTTGAAAATAAATAATAACTTAAGTTATTCTGGACTAAACTACCGAAGAGTTTTAAAGGACTTTCTGGTCTTAGTTGCTAACTATTAAACGGTACTTCTGTTTTGTACAATGACATTCAAAAGGAATGTTTCATTCTGATACAAGTTCCAAAATATATTTTTTTATTTTTTGAAAAGTTACGACTACATGACAAATGTTGGGGATCGTGGGGATGTGATGAAGACATAAGCAAAATTAAAAACAAAACAGTCGTTCTGATCCAAAGATCAGCAACAAAATGATCTTTGGTACCGCAAAACATATGGCCCAAAGTTTAATTAGTGTGGGGGGGTTAAACCCTGCATAAGTCACTGGTAAGTTAACAAAGATCAACACATTTAATAACATTTCAGATCACATTTCCAAACAGAACCACAGCATCTCCAATCCAATTCCAACTGCAATTCTAGGCAATGCGCTTTTCTTTTGGTTTTAAATCAGATCAGAGGTAAATAAACAGGTTTAAACTCCCCCACACACGTACACAAATAACACTCACTGTGCGAGCCACAATAGCAGACACTGACTCTGAATGGGGCTAGGAAAAGTACATGGAAAACGGCACTTAGCCAATCAACGCACAGAAATGCTATCCTTCCGGAGCGCTGGTATCGCTAAGGCTAGCCACCTATCACAGTTTCCCACTGCAGTCCACCGTACATTCCACGAGAAAGTGCCACTTCTGTAGGCAGAGCAGGAAGAGTTTAACTTGTACAATCTCAAAAAATAAATTAAACGAAACACCCCACTCAAAGAAAAAACCACGATGGATAACAGAAGAGGGCGTTTCTCCGTTAAGGATACTATGGCGCGTGAAAAGTTATTGCACTTTAGTCCATTTCAGGTGGATACGTTTGACGTCAATACAACAAAGACAGAAAAGAGTCATGCTAACATTCTACGAGACACTGGATTACGACTAAATCTCCAATGCATAACCACACGAAAACGACACGGCACACATCTACTTCACTAGAGAATTCACACTTTGTAAAACTAAACACGTTTTCCCATAAAGTTCGAACAGGTCACTAGCTAGAACCGACCAAAATGTTTTTTTTAATTCAATTTACAAAGTTATTTCATTATCTGCGGCGTCGTGAGGAATTCAATCAAGAGTTCTGACCGCTTGAAAACGATCTCGTGGATGGCGGCTATTTTTGAAACGTACAACAGTTGCTCAATCATAAGGCTCACTAAAGGTGTTGAATGGAAGACCATACCCTGTGGCATGTACTTGATAACAAAAGGCACAATCCCACATACTCGTCACAAAGTGTCGTACGTTAAGAGATAAAGAAAATGCTTACAGACTCGAAATAAATAGCAGCATGCCACGCAAAGCAGTCGTTTTTCTCAACCGAAGCTAACAAGCGCGTAAGGTCAGATTTACAGATGAAAAGTTGTCGGTCGGTGGCGCCATCTCTGGTGGCACTATGCAAATTCGTGAGATCAAAAGAAAATATTCCTGCATAGCTTTCGTCAAATATGAAACAATGTATTTTAAAGGGATCCCTACACGCCCTGTGATCAGCCATTTAGCCAGGCTCCGGTGGTCTTCTAACTAACTAGCCTTATGAAAACAAGCTGCCAATGAGAACAAAAAGCAGCTATTTTTGATTAGATCATTCGCTAGTAGAGTTACGATTTGAATTATTAGTGCTTACCGAGTATAAAACTCAATGAATCAGAAGTATGAAGCAAACATCAAGCCAGGATAAAGGACATCATCTATGCAAATTCAGGAGCACCTGTTGAAAAACTCCAGGGATCTCCACATCACAAGGCCTCAAGAACGTGACCTTAGGGTTCCAGTTGCATGGATCATGCGTCGCTAATACTACCTACTGAAAATTCATGTACCAGTATATATAGCACAACAGATATTAAGGACAGCTAGTTTATGAGGTAAGACTGCCACGCCAAGACAATGCTGATCGTACTTCTTGAGGAATAATTTATAGCACATTCAGTGTTTGTGCTCTTAGTTATTTACCTTGTTAGAAAGATTTGCATTTATAAGACCGCACACGTTTTTACTACCTAAATGCTGCGTTTAACACACCAACACAAAAATGGAGACACAATTCATTGACCTTGGCATGTACAAAAATTGGGCAATATTTACTGTTTAGAGGTATTTCCAATTTGTTTATCATGCACTGCGTTCACTTAAGCAACGACAATTTTATATCTTTCAGATTTTCAATACGATAATTGTTCTACGTTCTAGTGCAAAAAACTTCATGAAAACGATTTCTTTGAGGCCAGAAGCCAATATGGTGCAACTTTCATCAAATCAGCTTATAACTATGTGCTTCTTACCAAGGAACAAGATCCAAGGTTAACAACCAAATCTCTCGAGTGCTGCGTCTGCTGAACGTTACGGTTTCCTCTTAAGGCAAAAAGTTGGGAGCTAGACAAAGGTTAAATGAAACGGGTGTTTTGAGTATTGCCTTAAACGGATGTGTCTTCAAGTAACAGGGACACAGAAGTCCTCTGAGGTAAATTTGACATTCTATCAGCCAGTAATACCGTTTGTGAGAAATAAAATAGCTAAACACACAACGCAAGGATGAACGTACAATAAGGACACTGAGATTAATTCATCTGAGCTACAATTAATCTGCTTTTCAACACAATGGTTACAATTGCTAGATAACTTCAGTTCCAGCTACCTGCACGTAACAGCGATTTCCTGGTGGTAACAGGAAATAAAAACCCACCCTTCAGAGCAAAAAACTGACCTGTTATCGATTCAGAACAAAAGAAGAAAAGCTAAGTAAATGCTTTGTTTTGGTAAATTTCAAATCTGCCCTTTAGTTAATGATAAATTAAGGCTTTTTAATTATTCCACTGCGTAGAAATAAAGATTTTCCCAAATTAGCAATGAAGAGATACTGCAGATCATAACTGAACAATTTCTACAACATTATTTTCCAACGAGCCGTTGACTGAATGACTTGCTATTCAACTGATAAGATTCAACTGATAAGAGTAAATGCCAAGTTATGGCTTCCAATGAAAGCTTACATTTCTCTGCAGCTTCAATGAATGAAGGGGAAGTTTATCATTATAGCTTAATTACAAATGACACATTTTAAGACCGTCTGATTGTGAACCTACTGCATTTTACAATATTTGACATACTACATGGATCTGCAAAATAAATCGTATATAATTACAGTGGCTTATCCCAGCCTGGACTTGTTCTTATTTTGGTAATGGTCTTGATACACACACAAAAGCGACTCATTCATTCACATTTTTACAAACAAATCAAAATGAGAAAAGGAAATAAAACTTATGGCACTAATGATTTCAGAGAGGAAACTCCCCACACCAGTTTCACGCTACCTTAAGTTTTGTCTCTCAAAAATTGCCACTTTGTAACCGGATCCCTTATTGTTCATACACAAAACTACAAATGCACAAAGTCAGTCTTTTAGTTCTGAAAGTTCTGAAAGGGTTCCGCTTCGAAGTTCCTGCTTGTTAAATCAATCAATCACTAACACACACAAGATCCGCACCAACATCCAAGCAAGCTGCCAGCAAATCTGCACACATTCCACCAAACATTTCCACAACTTCAGTGCAATGCCAATAATACAATTACAAATTCCAGGAGTTAAAAATAAGTGTTTTAATTTGATTTGGCTGGACACGAATGATCATCGTAAATAAATAATCACCACAAAAATCAGCTTAAGAAATTAAAAGCAGCGCTATCTTGCACCGTATGAAATGTGGAACTACAGCTCACAGGTTCCACGGGTTCTTGTTCTTTGGAACTCAACTACATGTGGTATGACAAGTTAACTTCATGTATAAATAATCAGTTTTTTGTACAACAAGCAGTGCTTGTAACTGGCAGTGCAAATAAGAAGCTCATCAAAGACTTGCACTTCACTATCGTACCTTGTGCCGTCTACACACGCACCGGTTTCATCTAAATGAATTTGCACACATACATGTTTGCACTTTAGCCAACAGAGGTCAGATATTTGCCCATTTACAGCTTGTCAACAGGTTTTAATAAATGCAAAATAATTTTTTTGTGTTTTTATTACTAAATCAGTAAGTGCTGTGTATCAGGCCTGTGTGGATCAAAGAGCAGCCAAAAAAGAGGTCATTTCAAAAAGCAGTATAAATACACTCTCCACACGGCCTTTAAAACTCGCATTTCCGTTTGTCTAACGCACTTTCATACAAACCAGTTCATGTTACAACACTTTAGAGTTACTCTACGAACTTTATTACAATCCTGTTCTGTACTACACAAACAGCACTGGTTACATTTGAAACAAGCCCACATTTCATTCCTAATGGTTGGACATATTCGTTTTGAATAGGTTAGGATGGTGGATTTTTTTACTTCTAATCAGGACATTTTGTTGATGCTTTTGCTGTGTTAGAAATGAAAATCGATGGTAAAATTAAAAGCCCTTTCGACTGATTGTCTCATTAGTGATTGAGCTTATATTGCCTGTTTGTGGCGCACAAACAAAGAGATGTTTTAAACACTCATTCACGAGGTCTTATTCTGCGGTTTAGGCAAATCAACCTAATGGAAGCACATTCTGTACTTTAATCTACCTTTGGCAATAAGGAAGCATTTTAAAAAGCAGGGGTCAACAGCCATCAGTACGTCAGTTCAAAAGATCGCTCCTTTTTGATACTGTTTAGATTCGAATAGGCATTTAGAAACTTGATCTGCTTTGATCAAACCCCGACTGCTCGATTCAAAAGGTCCAATCAGTCTCAATGCTACAATTAATCTTTTCCTTCATATTTCAGCTCCCTCAAGTGGGAACAAAACAATTGTGATACATACGAACCCATAAATTGATCTACAATGAAGTGAAATAGTTGCTCTTTTTCATAACGGCTTATAGTAAAATACTTATCGTGAAGCGTGCACCCTTTTGAGGGAGCGAATATGGTGTGTGTAACTGATTGGACCTCAAGCAGAGAAAATAAATTTGGAATCAGAATTAGGACCAATAGGCACTGTTAAAAGCAGGTCCGTAATATCACAACACCATCAGCTAAGCAAAGCAGATTTAACTGAAGACATTACGACCCCCTGCCAACCCAAAAATGCGGACAAGACAAAAATAAATAAAACTGGAGGTCCAAGGAGCGAGTTCTGTGTCCGACAGCTGCATCTGTATCGATAAATGACATTTGTGCTTTCTGTACCTCCCTAGTGTAACATCTTCATAATTCATTTCAATGTCTGGCAGCACGACACACTTCTGCCAAACTACAAACAGTGATGTGGACTACCAAACACCTTCAATGTAAACCTAACATGACACATTTCATCTCCATCTTTATCTCTCTGACAGTAAACATGCATTAATATCCGACCTCTCCAGCGGAGGTCACTGGTCTTTTGGCTTAAGGTAGTGTGGTTTTCCCTTAACGTCAGAAATGATTCTGTTTGGATGTTTTGTTATTCTGATCTGTGCTAAATCAGATTGCACCTCACATAAAATTCTCAATGCAAGAATCAAGTATGGGATGAAAAACTTCGTTGGATGTCACACACACAAAACACACACACACACACACAAGACCACTATCAAATACATGGTCCCTCAACTTCATGCAAATCAAGAGTAACCCGTTTAAATAGTTTCTCAGGGCAGGCTGTAAATTCCTATGGAAGGCCACAGGCGTCACACACAAGAGGCATGATATGAAAATCAACCCATGATCACTGTTACCATGGAGACACACAGCTGCATAATTTAATGTGGAACGAGTCAAATCGACCGAAACGGAAAAGAAAAGGACTGTGTCACCAGCGATGAATACTGGTCTGATTAGATGGCTTAAATTCAGATTTTCCACTTATTCGACTCAAACTGGATGGACAGCATTTAAGATGGGAATCGGGGGTGGGAAAAGGGGGAGGGAATAAATAGAAATAAATAACTAAATTCATCCTCTCATGTTTTCTCTCTTGAGAGACGTAAAGAAAAGCTTTGATACTGGCACAAGAGAAATGTGTGGCTGTAATTGCATATAGATTTATCTAAGTGTGTAGAGAGGACCGATCGGAGCGGCCGCGAGATCCGGTCGGATCCGGCCGCTGATTTTTGTTTACGAGTATGAAGGCCTCACTCAGTCAAGCAGCCATCCAAGCCGATGGTAGCACCATGCCGATCTTTGCCGTAACCATGGCGAAGGCCTCCGTTGGGCAGAGGGGGGCAGGCGGCAGTAATGCCACAGTGCTTGAGAAGGTTGAGGCTGGGCGAGGAGGGTGAGGAAGAGGAGGGCGAGGAAGGCTTCATGGTCGAGAGAATGAGAGCGAGGCAGTCGGCGACAGCTTTGTTGGGTGCGCAAGCCAGGGCTGGTGTATGACCTACAGGGACACAAACACAGGAGATTTTAACTTACTAGCACACAAAGATTATATTAACAAGATGCCGCAGTTCTATTAAAACGAATGGGATGGCAATATGGCAGTTCAAGCAAATGAAGCCCCGCCCACTAGTAGAATGAACCAATCATAAACCGTTAAACACTAATGATTATTCAGGGGAGGGGCTCTGTACACAATGTTGTGAGATAGCCGACAGCCTTAGCGCATGTGTGGTAGTAAAGTAGAAAGTGTTTTTTTGGTGCAATTTGACCTTAAGAAACCAAATTTATGGTACAGTATACGTCAGGTTTAATGGTTGGTTGAAAATACATTGTTTAATTGTGACCTTAGCCATTGTTTTCAAACATATCTGTCTTCCCCCATTCAAGCAGATAGAAGCTGGTCTTACATGACTGAAACAGCTGCCCGGAGGCGTTTCAAATGTCTGCGGAGTGCAGCGACCTTCCTTAAAGGGACTTTGAAAGCACAACAGAGCTCGTCTTACCTTCCTCATCCACAGCCAGCACTGTAGCTCCACGATTCAGCAAAGCCTGAACTACTGTAGCCAGACCGTTCCTGGCCGCGATGTGGAGGGGCCTGAAAACAAGACGGAGAATAAAGATGATGAACGAAGACAGAGATGAAGATGAATGAGGAACGTGTGGAGAGGAGAACTCACATCTGTAGCATGCTGTTTGTTGCGTTTATGAGGATGGGGTTGTGGATCTCCTTCAGGATCAGCATGGCACACATTTCATGAGCCTTAACAAACACCCGAGCAAACAGTCAGTGATATCGCACGACATGTTAGATGATGAGCAAGGATTCAGTGTGAACAGGGAACTGATTTTGTCACCTTGCTGCAGGCCAGATGAAGGGCAGTGTTCTTGTTTACATCCAGGAGGGACAGGTCAGCTTTGGCTCTGTGAAGCAGCAGGGCTACAAAAAACAACGACAGAACATCTGCATCGCTGCTTACAATGCAAACGTGTTCTAGCACAACAATGTTCGCCTGAGGATTAAAGGTACGGTAAGATGTTGATGTTTAAAATATAGACACTCAAACTAACACAACCCTCCTTTTACTGCTCCGCCCTCCAAATAACACGTGTATGTGTATGCCCACATGCTAGCATACACGCTAAATTGGTTCTTACCCACGGCACCGCTTTGCCCATGATCAGCGGCCACCATCAGTGCAGAACGTCCTGAGAGGTCCACAGCGTTGATGTCGGCTCCGTGCCGCAGTACCAGCTGCAGCCCGGCCACGTCCTCAGCGACTGCAGCCGCGTGCAGTGGGGTCCTGCAGACGAAACACGGCCGGGGTCGTTTACGCGAGTAACTCGTTTAATTACAGTAATTCTGACACGATAGCGTGCGGTTAACTACTGTAATGTTTCTCGATGGCACCGACCTTCCTTTGGCATCCCTGATGTTTACAAGCGATTTACAAACACTGGATTCCAACAGCAGCTCTGCAGACCCACTATGGCCATTAATGCTGCAATGAAACATAAAAGCAACGTCAAGACAACATGATGATAAATGATAAATATTGTGCCGCTGACAAATGTGATACAGAGACACAGAGACTTTTATTTTTATTGGTCGACTTTTGACCAATCACAACACAGCGGTCCATTCGACCAATCAAAACACATTACACTTTTCAGAAGGAGAGGCTTCATAGAGACTAAACTAAACAGCATGTCTGAGACAGACTGGGAGGAAAGGTGTTGCAATAATGAAAAAAGGGGGAATGAACCAAACAAGCATGAAAACCTTCTAGAAGAGTCCAAAAACAAATAGGAATTTTAAAACCCCTTTAAATACTCCCATTAAACCAGACTATGCAAACAAGGTTTAAAATAATTCTGGTTCTAAAGTGCCAGATTCCAAATTCTGTCATCAAAAACATTTGCAACTTTCATTTTA
>JAZGTK010016956.1:0-12487 GCA_036877625.1 Ambastaia sidthimunki
AAACAGTTTCATAAAATTACAATTCCAGAGCATTACAAAAGCCTGGTTCATCCCCCTTCATTAGAGATAAAAACGTCCAAGAGCAGACAAAGAGATTTCTAATTATGCCGGCAAGATGAAAGTTTGATGTATTGGCTGAGGATAAAACACAGGCCACTAATCTCACAGACCTCAGGGCCCTCAGAAGCTGTCACCCAGATTATCAACAGTGCAAACAAACGTCTTCTGTTCCTTTGTCCTGTCATTGTTTCTAAACAAACACCGCCTTTTTGACAAGGCAATCAAAGTGTTCAGGGAAGTGTTTACTCTGCTAATGTACTTGGAAACAGCTGAATTGGCCTCAGACAGTGCTGCTATTGTTTGTTTGGTTACTGTGGGAACGAATCCTACTCACTGAGTGATCCAGGGCACAAGAAAGTTAGGAAAAAGAAAAAACAAGGAAAACCAGACATAGGACTACTTTCACTGAATATAATTTTCTGGATAGTGCAGAAATAAGATGATAACAGAGAATGACCATGAACAACAAGCAGCTTTGCCGTTAGCAATGCCAAAGGCATCTACAAAGCTGCAAAAACACACTGTTCAATTCTGAAATATTGGTGGATTTTGCTTTTTGGTAAAGAAACGTGTGATGGGAATTCACAAGACAGACATACTCAGAACAACCATGAAAAAACACAAAAGCACACAATGTACTAGTTATTTTGGAAGTTACAAAATATAGTATTGTGTTTCAGGAGTTTGGTCCTTCCAAGAATTATAAACAGTGGTGAATCCCTGGGTTAAAGAATTCCAATTAATTTGAGACTCCAATCCATCACTTTATAATAATAAACCTATTTTGGGGCAATTTGCACTGCAAAAAAATACATTATGGAAGCATAAAAGCTTAGGTACTGTACATCATAGAGAATATTCCTACAGTAAGAGCCTTTAAATTTGTTTTCTTTTTCATTATTATTTATTTATTTTGTCATTACAATTGGCTGAAATGAGAGTTTCTACAGTTGTCAGAAACAGACTCTGATAAATTAAAAAAGACAGACAAACATTCACACAAACCTTCACACTATGACAACTGTTATATATTTATCCACCCAATCGATTGAAATGGACAGCTGCAGCTGCTCAAAGGGTAAACTGTACTTTTATGTGTCTTTACAATTATATCAGTATGAAAAGACTGTCATCATTATTTGCAACTATTATCTTATACGTCAGTTTGGTAGAGAAGACATAATGGTAATGAGATGACCAATCAAATCCAAACAGCAAGGTAAATATGTTGATACTGTACATGGTGAATCACCATGTTTGATGTATGGTTCTAAAAAACAGAAACATTTTAGAAAATTAATTTCTGAGGTGACAGTAGAAGCTGTTGCATAGGATTTACAGGACAAAGAAAAGTTAAAGCAAAATTTAGCATGTGGAATATAATGTGTTAGTAAAAAATAACAATCCACAAGAACTACACAAAACAGAACATTGTATGGTTTTTCTATTCTCTGATGACCACAATAAATTCATGCAATAAATTCATGCACAAAATTCATTCACATCCCTTCTATATGTGTTGCAATATGACACACTAATTTTCACAGTATACGTTACAGATTTCAAAACTCATTTTGTAAAAGATAAATTTGGGAATATTACATCGAAGTTTGATACACATACCATATCTCCCTGTCTTACAGATCACAAATCATATCAAGACACTGTAATTGTATGTAGTGTGAGGGTCCTCTATAAACCATTCTTCAGCCAGTCTGAGCAGGCCACTGTGAGGAACATCCTGTGAGCTGATAAGGACAGAGGCGCATGTTTCTTTTTGATGTTGTTGGTACTTGATGTACTGATGTCATATTGACTCAGGTTGATATTGAGCAGGTTCCTGCCACCGACCATATGGATCCAGTCAGATGCTGTTCTACATCCAATTAACCTCACTATACAGGAACAGACAAGCCACATGTATCCGGGCCAGTTTGTTTTGTTTTGAGTCATTGAGTCTCATACAAATCATTTAACTCAAAAGCTCCCCTGGTATGTGTGGTCTTCAAAACTGAATGTTACTCTGTGTGGTTAAAGTGAAGACAAAAAGCCTTTCACCTTAACTAAGTGACACCAGACAAATAAGATATTTTTATTCAAACCCGTATTTAATTTTTATTTACATTTAATGTATTTGGCAGAGACTTTTACCCAAACAACTTACAATACAGTTTGTTCAAGATATACATTTTATGAGTATGTGCATTCACTGAGATTTGGGGTTGTTAACGTTCTACCAGCTCAGCCACAAACACTTTTTTTAGTGTTTCATTTCATTGACTTGGATAACCACAAAATAGGTTTAGCTTCAACAGAGTAAAAACAAGCTGGAACACTATTAAAAAGCTGTAAATCATTGTATAAAGCTGTCTTTTTATTAAACAAAATCTTACAGGCATAAGGATGCAAGGCCTTCATTGAAATGTCAAGGAGCCACTGTGATGTCCAAATGGACTGTGACATCTTTTCAAGGACAGCTTTGCTGTGTCAGCACAATCTGAACGCTCACTTCACTTGATTCAGTGACTTCATTTTACTGCTTAATAAGAACATAATGTTAATCCAGTGGCTTGACTGGGTTCGACAGCCCTCATTGATCGCTTGGCTTTAATGGCCTGCCTATCTGGATCCCATAATGTCTTTTGCTCTGACAAAACTGCCAAGCTATTGCACCCATTGCATTTACTGTCTTCCACCCTGATATTCCCATCACCAAACCGAAACTACCAATAGAAGTTTCCCGTATTGCAGACTCTAGAAACTCTAAAGCATCTCATACTTTGACAGTTTGCTTGAGCTTGTGGTTTAGTCTGTTGATCTTGGCAACAACATCGGAAATAGATGTAATGAAGACCTGTGACCTTTCCCCCCAATAAGCATTACATCATTGCAAATTTCTGCCATAAACTGACGGCTTACATCACCCATTAATGTCTATCCATCACTGTATTTATGTTGTTTCTTTGCCTTTGGCAAGAAACCAAATTAATTAAAAATTCAAGGACTATGATGCCAAAGACACAAATATGTGCCTTACAAACTGTAGTTGTCATTTAAAATAATGAAACGTGACCCCATATTCAATGGCAGTACCAGTAGCCCCATTTGCCTAATTACATACTGAAGATACCATAAGCTCCCCTATTACAGACAATACAGAGTTAACAGTCTTAATCAGTGAAATGGGATGTTTTACTTTCCTGACAAGACACACAGTCTTTAATTACACACAGTGGGTCAAATGTCATGTAAAAGTGTTCTTTGATGATGCAGTGGGGGATTCAAAAATGGTAATGCATTCAACCAGTAATTTTGCTCTTGTTGCTTGGAGTTTTGTCTCCCATAGCCAGACGTTTGACCATGGGCATAAAGTCAGTTTGCAGCTTTATCTAACCAAGAAACATCCATTGAGATTGTAACAGACCTGGAAAATGGCTAATCATACAATTTGCTTGTATGTGTGTGGCATTTAGGGGAAGGTTTACGTGAAATAGCTGATAATAATTCACATATAACAATAACAGATTTGTGTGAGATAACTTTAAGCAGCCACATAGCAGTGTTGGTCAGCAGGTGTGATGAACTTAACTCAATATGTGCAGATTTTAAAATCAGAACTTCTGTCCATCCAAAAGTACTACTAAGCATTAACATCATTTAAAGTGTACAGGACATTAACCTGGTAAACCTTTTCAAAATTGAGCTATTGGAGCTTTAAAAAAAACGATCATTTACAAAACCTCCTGATTTAAAATGTATGTAATTTTATAAACCCTGTGTCTTTAGATGGCAAATATGCTCATTGTGATTCTTCATGGCTACATAGCTAAATCAATTTGACAGCATTTCAGTCAACAAGACATTTCAAAAAGGTTGAGGTGCTCTTTGGCAACATGTCAAAACGACCCAAATTTATGATTTTAGCTGCATTACTGTAAGCCACCTGATTGGCCCATTTCTCTCCGCAAGTGCTGCTGACTTGCATAAATTTGAATTATGTGCAACACACATTAACACCTGAGGGGTCATTATACAACAAATCACACTGATAGGCGGAAACATACTGATGCCAAACAGCTATGCAGTGGGACAGAGATGCATTAAAATGCAGCTCATAAGCAGATGTTTGGAAACTGCATTAACCATAGCTAACCACAGAGTCTTCTGCTAAACAATAAGAATGAGTTACACCTGCTGATAGTGTTGTGTATTTGCATTAGCTGTCTGTGTTATGTTGTTTTAGCACCAGATTCACTAAAAATTATTTAAAGTAGTTACGGATTAAACATGCCCAAAACCCATTGCATGCTGAACTTAAATTGAAAGTTGCGGTTGCTGATCTTAAAGTTTAGTATTGAGTGCAAGCTTGTGCATGATGAAGCAGAGAACCGCAATCTGCCACACTTTACTGGGACTGTAAAGCATTGCTCCACAGAACAGCCACCAGACTCCTGGCTTGTTATATACATGTCCGGATATGTGCCCAGTCATAACACTTTTCTCCATTTTTGATCATAATTTAATGAATTATTGCTGTCATAAATACCAGAAAATGTACACAAACATCAGTTTTTAATAAAAAATGTCTACTGCTTTATTTGCATTAATTGTGTGATGCAAGTAGCACTGAGTTTTCCGAAAAAGGCACAATATAACAAGTATACTTTACATTAAGAAGGCATGTTTGCACTGCAAAAACATACAATGACTAATTTTAAATATAGTGCAACATTGCTGCATTTAAAATGCTGATAAACACACACCTATGGCCATGCATTCTGCATTAATGTGCCAATTTGTTAGTTGCCTGGCAATCGCAAATAGCCTATAGTAATGATAATGAATTACATTACTTAATTGAACTATTTATTCTGATGAGTATGATACTGATTTAAAAATTTTTACCCCTTACACACCAGAAAATTGCTGTAACAAACTGTACTGCCTCTTGCGGTTTAGTGCTTTATAAAATAACTCCTAGACTATGCAGAAAAATATGCACTCTCACAAAACATAAAGCAAAACTTGACCAGATATAATTGGGTGTTTGACGTCACAATCTTCCTGCATGCATTTTCATCTTCTTTTAATTGCAGGATTCTGACGTTGCAATACATTTGTTATAATGAAATACATTGTAATTACATTGACTCAGACATGTGTGTATTAGGTCTAAGCAGAGAGTTGATTTATTTCTCTATTACAATGTTATTTATAGCAACCAGCACAAGGCCAGCACTTGAATCTGAAGGATGAATTGTTTCTACACAGTGGGCTTGTAAAAGAACTACTGACCCTCTTGTGTTTGTACTGTTGCTGCAGTGCACTTCTCTGGGGCAGTTTGATTAATCTCTGCTGGCTCCTGGCTCGGCTGCAGAAAATGCTCTAGATTTGCTTGAAATACATTCAGTTGTTATTCTGTAACTTTAAATACACCTTCATATGCTGTGTCAAATGGATTTTGCTGACTGCGCAGTTACTATTGGTATAAAGAATGATAATGAGAAGTAACACATGAAGAATACCAGTTATCTTCAAAAGTTACAGTAATACTTAACTAGTAGGATACATGTGAGAGGAAAATGCAACCAACCTCAAAAAAATCAGTTTAACAAAGTCACATTTACTGTATTGCAATAATGTGTCAGAGGACTACTGTATAGTGTTCTCTGACATTTACCAGTGTCTAAAATATTCTAGACAAAAAGAAATTATGCCCAAACATCTTGAGCTTGTTTAACTGAATATGAGTCCCACTTACACGAGAAGTTAATGTAGTAATTGGGGTCCATCTTTGAAGATCTGGCAGCTATTTGGTCATGCCTGTCTGGTTAATTAATGTAATTTTCAGAAAGAGAGCCACAGGAATTATCTTTTGCTGTTCAAACATCTTCAGCTGTTTGATGTTTAATTATGTTTTACAGGTATGTCAAGCTGAGGCCTGTTAATTAAATCACAAAATGCCTTGTGTAGACAAATTGGACTTTGAGGACAGCTGGGTAGCCTGTCTTTACATTGTTCAAATATTGCTGTTATACCTGATGTACATGTTTGATCAACCAAACTTTAAAAACTTTTTTATACAATTTATATTATAATTTAATAATTTGCATAAACGATAATTACATTTTAGTCATGACAATTCTCAGGATAAATTTGAGCATGTTAATGGTCATGACAGCTCAATGTGTTTGATCTTGGTGAAACTAGATCTGTATGAAGACCTGCTACATGCAAGTGCTATGTTAAGCACAATATCCCATAAACAGATCTAGACAGGTGGAGGTGGGTGATTGTTAGAGCTATGATAGGATCTGCTTCCGTCACGCTAGGAGACTTAGGTAGAGGAGGTAGAGGTAGAGGTAAAAGAAGCATGCGTTGTCATTGTATCACATTTAGGTTTTTCCTGTGTTTCTGGTTTCCTTTGTTCCACCTTGTTATTTAGTCACTATGTTGTTAATTAGTTAAAATACATTGTTAGCTCCGTTGTACATCTTATTGTTTTTAATTGTGTCCCTAGTTGAGTTTCCCGTAGTTTAGTTCTGTTCCCTTGTTAGTTCTTGTTTGTGTATCTTAAGCGATGTCAACAAGCTGTCAATCTGAAATATAACAGGTTCCAAAATCTACTAACTAATTTAATATTATATATAAAATAATTTAACTTTTAATATTTAAAATCTTTCTTTAAATTATTTTATACCATTTATATGGGGTGACAGATTTTTGTTTTGACATGATCAATTGGGTTGAGGGTTGTCCTGTCTCTTTAAAAGATTTTAAATTTAACATCAGGACGGAATCCTGACTGTTGGGTCAAAATAGCAAACATTCAATTATTTTGTCACAGCATGCAATTTATAAACAAAAATAAACCCTGTGCCAATCTCCCTTACATACATCCCTACATAAAATCACAATGCATACATATCCTCTTTTTTCATAGTGTTTAACATTCCATAGTGGTATTTTGCGGGAGTGCTGAGCATTGGAATACAGGGGTGTCATGAGGAAGATTTCACATTGTGTGGGATTTTGTGACAGTGTTGGATTTGGTACCAACAGATTATGCATAGAAAAGTTCCAAATCATGAACATCGATCAAATCTACTTACAGTCAAATGCAGCCCTTTGTGCATCAGCTGTAGGGCTTGTGTACTATGAGGGGATGGAAAAAATAATTTCTGGAAATAATTTCCATGAATTTAAATATTGATCTGCTCCATTATCTGATGCTATCTCGAACAGCATTGTGACATGAATGCGAAGATCATCTTTCAATATGAGATAATCTAAAATACAAAAGCAGTTCTACAACACAGAGTGTGTTTGATATGCTTCGATTTCAATGCCATTCCAAAGTATCAGGTGTCACAATGATGCAGCTTTGTCAAAAAAGTGATTTAATGACATTGACATTCTTTGCAAACACTCTCTTAACAATAGGACTTTCAAGAAAGTTTATGCTGTCTATGAAGATACATCAAGCAAGGAGCTACAAAAGCACAAAGAATAACCTAGAGACAGATTTGATAAGAGTTTCTCATTAACATTTCTTGGGAAACATTTGTGCTACTCATTTAAGATATTTGTTATAATGTTTTAGTATTATTAGTATGTGTGTGTGTCTGTATATATACAGTATATGGGAAGTTTTCGATGTACTGTACCTTTGTGATTCGTTTGGGGAATGCTTTCCAAAGACTGTTCTTACTTTGCACAGTTTAAGTAGAGTCAACTTGGCCAGAAAACATAATACAATTGAAATGAGAGAGATTCTAAATGTGGAGGTCGATTTTGTACATTCCCTGTGGGTGTACCACAGTGCAAGTAGAACATAATGACATCTAGGTCTTATTTAGGTCAGTGAGCATGCAACCATGCTTTTGTCCTGGTGAAATAATATTTGCTCTTTGATGTTTGTGTTATTATTGGAAGGAGGTGAGCAGCTACCATCCATTTGTGCTTCTGTGCTGTTAGATCTTAACAGTGCTGCTAATAACAAACAATCAAAACAAGCCAGGATATCAGTTTAATTATTAAGTAATAAACTACCATAACAGCTCTACTTTGTTCTCATCATCCTCTTCTTTAAACTCCTCTTTTCTCATTAAAAAAATATGTATACTTGTATACTTTTTTAGTGCTTAAGTTATTCTTAAGTTATATTATAATAATGTATTTAAATAATAAATAAAGTTATTATTATTAAGTTATCAAGTCCATTTAAAAGCATATACAATTGATTGGCTCTTATACAATGAAGAAAAGCATATACAATGGCTCTTGCTTTATGAAAATATCCAGAATTGTTCCACAAAGCCAATGTACAAATTAGTGAGTGGAGCACATGCATTACATTTATATCATTCTGTTTCTACTGTATAAAAGTATAACATGTTCCTGTGCGTGCGATTGCTCGTCCATGAAGCATGAAATGTTCACATGCACCAGTGTGTTGAACAGGCTGATATTAAAGCCTAACTACTTGCCATTATAAAACACTCTAAAATCTATCAATGGCACTTACAGACAGTATGGGATGCCCATCGATTACCAGAGTGTGTTCCACCAGCACACTTTTATAAAAGCTGACAAAACAACTTAACAAAACTTATTCTACAAATATTCCTGCAATTTTCAGCGATATGCCTGTCAAGCCCACCCAGAATCCTTCTATTATCAATAAAGGATAACACATCATATTAGATGAGTTGACATAATAAATATATAGCAACACATATATTACATCAATGTATGCGCAGGCAGTGTAGTAAGTTTAATATCATGAGGAAGAATATGTTGACTCGATGTGGGATATGATAATAACATTTCTTTTTTAATTCAATGCTGTTTTGGGCCATTAAGTGATGAATGACATGAATGACATGATAATGAATGACATGACCTTGTGTGTTTCCTTTACCAAGTAAGTTTTATCTCTGCATAATGTGTCCCAGTGACAAGACTTTTTAAAATGTGCTTCGACACTGTGGTGATGATGAGGAAGCTGCTGTGATAATCAAATGCCTTCCATCTGCACTGAGAAAACAGAGTCTCACTGAGAGCTGAGGGTGTCAGAGCAGAATGTCAGGCAGTACAGCTGGAGATGTGTCACACAGACCCACACCACCAGCCAGAGCCCAGAGATGTATGTTAAACACGGCACTCCACTTCACTTCATAAAGTGTCTTATATTTTAAGATTAATATTTGATGCTGTATGTATTGGGGAAAAATGACACAAAGTAATGCTAACATAGCCGACAATGCTAACATATATAACATATATTTTTAAGTATACTATACTAGTACAATACTAGATGGATGGACAGACAGATACTTATGTTTACATTTAGCACAGAATAGATAACAGTTTCTTACTGATTATACAGGTATGCAGCCTGTGCAGTTTCTCCTTTCACAACCCACAAATCCCACTGATCTCATAAATATTTCAATGGAATTAAAAGCAGAACCTCATTACTAAACAAACGGCCTAAATAAAGCTAAATATTGATCTCTGCATTTTAGCATCCCTAGAAATCTGTTGCCCTGCTTGATTCATCCACAGATTTCAATTTGCTTAGCCCATCATTAACACACAATGTTCAAGTTCATGTTTAAAGATTCATCAAACAATGATGTTTGGCTTGGTTAAATAATGACGCTGTTTGTATCAGGTAAAAGCTGTGGTTTCTAGCTTCCTTTTGTTAAAGATGGTTGGATAGATCATCTTCATCTCTTCAGATGTAATGGTGGTTAATCAGATGTTCAAACACTTCCTGTTCTTGCTTTTATGAAGGTGTTGAAGAGCAAATGACACCGTGTTGAACAACAAGGTGGGAGTGACTGGCAGAGCAATCCATATCTAATTACAGCTGCTGGCTTTTAAGATAGACCGTTTGATGAGAATGCAGAACATTAAAAAGTCTGTCTTCTGCATGTTAATGACCTCTTACAGACATGCTGGGTTTAGACAGGAAGACAGAAAGAAAGATTTAAATGCTGGAGAACACTGGGAGAAAATAACAAATGAACTGTCAGGATCACAGATAGTTTTTAAACATGTAGATATCATCTCTAATGCAAGGGGAAAAAATCATTCAGACTCTTAAATGTAGGGCTTGGGACCATTAAAATAAAACATGGTTAAACAAAATCAGCAAGTTTTTAATACAAAGGTTATTATTTAATATTGTGTTTCAAATTTCCAGATTACCCATTTTAAAAGTAAACAGTATAAGGGGTTGTGAACTATAATTATGGGCATAAATAAAAATTATCCATACTCAACTCGTATTCTGTATTCTATAAGTCTTCTGATGTAATATGACATATTTTAGTAATGTGAGAGTATTTTCAGCAAATAGAATACAATGTATTCAGATGGTCATTTTAATAAAAACAAAGACATTGGCACATTTTTATTATTTTATCAAGTTCTTTGTACAAATGATAGTTAGTATAGATCACTCACATTATAGGAACTACAAGGACAGACTACAAGGACTCACTACAAGGACAGAGATTGACGATAGAAATCACATGCTACTTTTTTCAGAATACTTCTGTGACATATCAAGATTTGGTTGATAATGTTCATTATTGTAACAGCACAGACTAAAGATAGTGTGCAATAGCACTTTTACTGAGCCACAGATGGTCTTGAGATAACATAAAAAAGATAGTTAATGTTTAATTATAACCTTGATCTCTTCTATTTCGCATTACTTGCATCACAATGTCCAGCAGTCAATGTAAAGTTAATGGGACCTGTGCTGTGCTCACAGTCTTTTCATTTGACCAATCCTGATCCTTAGATCTAGTACAGAGGTAAAACAAAGGTTAATTTAGATGCCAATACCACACCATTTAAACTAGATTAAACCTATCCTTAATGAGGTTGCTGACTAATAAAGACTGTGTCCGGTGTTAATGAGTTAAAGACGAGTGTAAATATCCCAATTACATTTTAGGGGTTTAAATTCAGTATTCATTTAATGTCTCTTATGGTTGTTTTTGATGTTTTGTGGCACAAGAAGATATGTATTGATTATAAGACAAACAAATGGATTAAACTGTGGGATGCTTGAGTCGTACACATATTGATGTAGCCAGATGCACAGTCTTTCCATTTCTAATCCTTTCAAAAAATGTATATTTTAAAAAGGCCACCAGGTTCGATTAAAGGGGTTCATGCTGGTAGTATTTACAGACTATCAGACTAATCAATGACTGCTGATCACAGCATGTTTTTCACATGAAAAATACAGAAATATATTCATTTTTTCATATTTCAAACAATTAATTTTTTCTTTAGTATTAGGTAGAATTTCACCATTCAGCAGTAAAAAGACTCTGTCAGAGTCCCTGTGTTTGATTGATTGAGCTCGCAGTATAAATGACAGCACTTTTTATGGCTAAAGATATTTACAAAGTTCATTTAATCCAAGAAGGGAATTGTTGGACACTGCAAGAAACTAGACAGCTTTATGTGCAGAATATTAATCCAGTGACAAGCAACGAGGTAATTAAGGTAATGCTGATCGTCTTCACTAAAATAATATTTGGCTAGTGTCCTCTAAACTTTTGGCATCTAGTTTTGAATTGTTTCCCAAAAAAGCTCAGACTAAACCATGCAATATATTTTTGAAGTAAGTACTCTTCAGGTGTATAGGCCTTATAGTAAAGCCCCAGTTGATGTAGTTATGCTTCATAAGGGGCTTGCTTGGCCCTTCTTTCTAATGTAACACACACTGAAAAACCTGAAACAGAATCCAACATCAAAAAGAAAACAATCAGGCCCCTATTACTGACTGCAGCACAGACCCTAGCAACCTGAGAGAGGATCTGTGTTTGATCACTATTGACAGATTGAGGGTATCAAAGAAGAGCTGAAAACAGAAGGGTCTGGGGAAAATAAATAAGTGTCTCATGATTAAAAACAACATATATATTTATCGATTATCTTTTTTTGTATTTGACTTCCATATCCTGTTGGATATTAGTAGATACAATTTTAACTCATCTGCTATCGGATCAGTGCAGGGATTATAAAGATTATGTTTTATTTTAGCAATTTCATGCTCTTTTCCAAAATTTTTGCTGGCTAGCTTTCAACCTTTTTTGCTAAATGATTTTAAATTAAATATACTGAAAATATTAACAGATTTGGGTAAATCAAACAAAAAGACTTTGGGCAAATGTTTTTCTTAACTGAAAGATTGAGCATTGAATTTTTTTTCTCTGTGGTCTGTCTCGTATTATCTCTGGTAAACACTAGTTCTTAAATCTTACAAACCTCTTTCATAAAGATAACTGTACATCTGTAATGACGCGGAGGTCTGACAGTTGGAATCCATGTGCGTTTTATTAGACAGATCCATACAAACAGATAGCATAAACGTGAGACAGGCAATGGTCAGGGC
>JAZGTK010016957.1:0-12487 GCA_036877625.1 Ambastaia sidthimunki
GTGTTGCGCTCCATCTAGCTGTATTAAAACATGCGTTTATGTAAATGAGAGAAACAGCCAATCAGTGTGAAGGGAAGCCAAAACAAGCCTAAATATTAAGAGCTTCGATTGGTCAGCTCAGCTCTCTACATCATTTGGTGCGGATGTTCAAAGAGCTCAGCACCTGATCACCGTCTTTTTCCCATGAAAACTCACTGAGGGAGTAAAAAACTGAGGCTGATCGCAGTCGATAAAGCAACTCGTGGTAACTTAGCCGTACGTAAAAAATGCCAAGCATTACAACAGAGAACTGTAGCGCATTAAGCCCTGATAAACTCGACTGATTACACAAAAACAGGCCTTTACTGCATGGTATGCCATTCAGAGGAAAACAGGCTGGTTTAATGTACAAGGCTGGCAAACGTCCTACAGTTCAGCGTGTTAAGACAACACCGCATGGGAAAATGCAGCCACGCTATGCATGAGAGTCAGGAGGCATCTCAATCACAAACATGCATGGACTGATTCATGTCCACAAGGTGCTCGCTGGAGGTTTCTTTCCCATGTGTTTTTCCAGCATGTGGGGGCGGGGCACGTCTCCTTTAAATAGCCAATAATCTTTAGCTTACATCGTTTGTTAATTAATATTCCTAGTCGGTGGCAGGCATTGGCTGAAAGCATTTAGCATTCATCAAGAAGAGTTATTAAATATTTGAGGTCTGTTTTACTGCGTAAGAAAGACTTGTGCATCTGCTAAAAGTTACATTTGTTGACCTGGGGGGGATTTCATATGGATAATCTCAAAAACATCAACTCCAAGTTTGTTTCTCATGCTATGTAAACTGTGCGCTGGGTCAGCAAATGGGTATTTGAAACACATTGTTGTGCAGTAAGCAGTACTAGTAAAACTGATCGTGCCAACCAGCCGGGTGTCTCTGAAAATACCACCAGATTTAAGCACAAAATGGGTTTTTGCACCGTGTGAGGCAACAAGCCACCAGAGTGCCCTCTTGTGCATTGCGCAGTAAATGCATAACAGAAGGAGGCGTCCGGCGCATTCGAACGCCGCATGCATTCCTTCAGTACAGCATGCGTTTTGACTTTTAGCCGTTCCATTTACTGGAAAAGTGACGACTGTAATATGAAAAATTTGGAACTTGCAAAGCGTTCGGCTCAGTATATCCCACCGTTCCAACAGCTGACAGCTTTATGGTTCACGGCGCAAAGCGAGCTCTCCAAAACAGCTCAAAGTATGTTTTACACGCCACAGCCAGCATACAAAATCTCCCGTGCCCCACGACAAGCCTGTGTTTCAGGCTCACGCGTCTGCTGCGAGCGAATTAACATACTTCCAGGAAAGAAAAATGGGGAGGGAGGGAAATAAAAAGAGAGGGAGAGATCTCTCTCTTATTTTTTTATCCTAAGTGGAGTTTAGAAGGTTCAACCGGTCCGGCCTACAGAGAAAAACGGAGAATGCGTCAGGACAACAGCTGGCCTGCTGAAGGGGCCCCGGTTCCCTGTTTCTGAGAAAGCTAGTGAGGACAAGATAACTATGCCTGGCCAGAGAGAAAAGACTGGAGGGAGAGATGAGAAGATTCAGGGAGGGATAAAAGCAGCTGGGAAGCTGATCTCGTCTGCTTTGACAACACCATAGCTACGGCTTCTGACTCTTTGGATTGAGGCTAGGCTACGACAACAGAATGGGGAAGCAAGCGTACAGGAAACCCCAAATGAAGTCAAAATTTATAATGGTGGGGATTATGTAACAGGAAGCCATATCTCCATCTGCTCGAGAGCCAAGCCCTGGGAGAACGGGGGACAATTACAGAATAATGCACTTCAGACGTTAATTCCACGCAGTTGAGCACAAAGCTTTACGGTTCAGTGACACCCAATTAGACATCAGTGAACGAGCCCCAGATATCACTGAAGCTTGTGTAGACCGTAGCGACGATATCATCTCATCAAATCTGTGATTTGGACCCTACAGACCTCGTTCTTTAGACTATAAAACACACTGACCCTATACAACATTTTGAAGCTGGCCTTCCTGAACCTACAAACTATATTCTGTCTGTAACAAGTCACTCGTTTTATGAACACACTATTGCAGAAAACAAACTTCAAAACTAAACTCTATAAATAAATGTACAACACAGTAACTTCAAGAAAGCTCACATTGCAGTATACACAAATGCACACAGTTTCATCAATACTGAGCAAATTATTCATTGACTAAATAACTGTGCAAAATCAGGGCTTGGAGACAAAAAGTTGTGATTCCAGGAAGAACCCGTCATTTTGCTTTAATTAGCGCCAACATATTTTCCAACTGTGGAGAAGCTGTAACAGTTGATTTGTGTGTAAGAATGCTTTAGGTAACATGGGTGATATTCTCATGAGATGACAAACAAAAGAATAGTTCAGTTTCGTCTGGAACCGTAGCCAAACATATGATTGAAACAAGCCCCGTTTCGCCTGCTTTGTAGGAGCACTGGCACAATATAGCGAATACGGGGTGAAATTAAGTAGCTACATATGCACTCTTGGATGTAGAGAAACCCAAAATTGCTGGCTGTAATGGAAATATAACTTAATTCAAAGAGTAAAATAAAGGCAAACATTCAATCAAAACCACCGTCGAGTTAATGTAACCAAATGACGTCGACCGCCGTGAAGCTTTGTTGTGCGTTTGGAGCCAAACAGTGTTAAGAGCGAAAAAAAAGAGAGAATCGTTACAGTTTAATTGGTGTTTGTTTTCTATTTTCTTTTTTCTACACTTTAAGGGTGTCAACTGCATTAATTGGACACATATGAAGTAACGAATTATGACAGATAAATGCATTCCAACTCTGGGTGTGAACGATTAACAAAGAAGCCTGGAGACTTAAATCAAAACACTGAACTGCGAAACTATTTTAAAAAGATGCTTTTACAAGCAGCTTTAATGCCTGTGGCCCAATCCTGGTACATTTCTGCTTGAATTAACCCATGTATGTCTTAGCAGTTTAACACAGAATCTCTGTTTACACCGCACACAAACACAATTCAGTTTTGACATCTGATCATCAGATAGTGTAGTCAGTGTTCAGAGTATCTACATCTGTTGCTATAGTAACGATGCAAGCGCCAGGGTAACGCCAAGAGACAACTGAGTGTAGCTGTAAATGTGGAAAGAAGGAATGGAAAACTGGAAATTTTGCCTCGGCTCATGTCTCTGCTACAGTCTGACCATACAGACTGAACAGAATTCCAAAAAATCTGGAATTTTAAAAAATACAAATCGGATTTTGGAAGTGGCTACGATCGGCTTTGTAAACTTTAAATTTCATGTGGTTAGTTGCAATTCTAACAACAAAAAAGTAAAACGGATTTGAGTTAGATTCACCAGAGATGCCTGTCAAAACAAATTCATAATTATTTGGTAGTTCTCAGAGTTTTAAAATAAATGTAACTTTTAACTTCAAAGTGAAACTGCTTGCTAAAACAGTCGGGCAGAAACCGTTTTATTAACATTCTGAGACTGTGGAAGGTCAAGCGAGGACTCTGTTAGCATTTCTGAACGTGTAAACTCAGGAAAGTAGCAAGATCAGCACCAAGCACTCGACAAAAATTTGACCGGCAGCTAAGTGGGAAGCATGCTAGCTATGCGCTGGATGGGTCGCGGGTGATGATTCATGGCGTTCCAGCCTCACCCAAAGGTGGAGATACGCTACAGCTCAGACGCCTGGCGTGTTTCTGCAGCTGCTGGCCGCAAACTTCATACATCTGTCTGTTTACTCCTCAGAAACACAATGTTTACAAAAGAGGTGTTTCACCAGTGTCGAGTGTGACATTTTTTAGATTTTTTTTGTACGATGCTCTACAAAATCACAGTGAGGTCTCCTTAATGGACTCATGTTTACAACCTAACAGATGTTAGTAGGCTAGCATTTGACCCTCACACCCTGTAATGCCCATACATGATACTGATGGACTGTATTGCAGGTTGATACCAAAATGTTTACCTAGAACAGGACTAGACTACTTAGACCAGAGGTCTCCAACAAGGTCCACAGACCTGCAGGGTTTAGCTCCACCTCTATATAAGCACACCTGAACCAGCCACACAGCTAACAATTTTAGGTTGTAAAAACAATTCTCATAACGTCTCTATTAGGTAACAAAAATGATTTACGAAGTTAGAAAGAAAGCTCCTAGGATCGATAAAAGCTCTTTAATTAAAAAAACTCTAGGAACGTTTTTGACATTTTATTAACATTATTAAAACATTCCACTAAAAACTTAAAGATAACATTTTTGATATATGACATACAACATTAAAAAAGTTCAACTAATATATTACTGCAAGAGCTTTTCTGATGACGTTGAGCAAACGTTTAGAGAATGTTAGCCAACATTGTGAGAACATTCCCTGTTAGCTAGGCAGTCCTTGGTGCTATCGATTTTTTTCCCTTTTCTACCCTCTTAGCACAAAATAAACCATCCACTCCGTTCTGTAACGTTAGGATTACACTAGTCATTATTATTAATTTCCTCTGTTTATTTTTATACTGAGAGGTACCAGCAGAGCACAATCATCTGTAATTTGTATCTGCGGCACAGACAGAAACCTGATCAAGTGGAAAACACGCTTAAAAAGTTGCTAATCGAAGCTGTCCGTAATAATGCTGTGAAGTGCCATTAGTCTAGATGAAACACAAACCAGCCGTCCTCTGAGGTTTCTACAGCACGACTCTGAAAGACAGAAAGGCAACGAGGAAAACGTTTGAGAAAAGCAAGGAAGCGTCTCCGTGCCAACGTGCAATAAGGAGAGATTTAGGCCAGACAAACTGCGTCTGTGCTTAATTCGTGAGTGTGAAGTGTTTTCCCTTTGGGAGAGGATGAGGTGAGAAGATTTGCCTTTCCTGTCACCACCAGGTTAGCGTTTGGGTGGGACGCAGCTCTCTGTGGCAATGACTGGGCAAGATTTCACTGAAAACCTTCAACACTGACATATGCAAGTGGTGGAGAAACAGGCGTCTTGAGAAACGAACACAGCTGGACCAGTAGTTACGCAGTCGGAGGTTTCTGAGCTCTGGAAAGGTCTGTGTTTGGTATTACAGGTAGCGTGAAGTCTAATTCCGGCTGAGATTAATTTAACTCATAGTTAGGGTTAAAGATTGTTAAACCACCATTTGTGCTACAGACGTGATGATACCTCATCTCTCAAAGTTATCGAAAGCGTTGCGGTAATGATAGTAGAACGTTACATGTCAAAAACGTTGTTAATGTGACATTTTTAAAACGTTCTATAACAAGCATTAACGTTAATACATCTAAAACTGGGCATTTTTAATGTTCCTGAAACTTTCAAAGTAACATTTTTGTTATGGAATTGAAATGTTTATAAAACACCTTGTTTATAAAACAAGGTTGCTTCCTAACCTTGTTCGCTAGGAAGCAACCATTTAGATTACCCTAGAAACACCCTAGTGACCACCAAGAACACCCTAGCAACCCCATAGCAACGCACTAGAAACCACTCAGCAACTGAATAACTATGAGCATACATAACACTCAACCATTGTGGTGGCAT
Source organism: Ambastaia sidthimunki (assembly GCA_036877625.1). NCBI lineage: Eukaryota > Metazoa > Chordata > Actinopteri > Cypriniformes > Botiidae > Ambastaia > Ambastaia sidthimunki. Next base: position 5,558 of record JAZGTK010016957.1, read on the forward strand.
TACTGCACAGACTAACACCACTCGAACTTTCTACACAAAAATGTAACGTTGCATGTATCGCAGATATAAATAACGTCTTTTTTTGCTCCAAACACAATAGGATCTGAAAGAATGGGGTTCTGGTGAGTACGCACACAGAAACATGACACAAACCATTTTTTAATTTAAGCTCTCGTGCCCTAGCCAAGAATCATATAGCTCTGCCTAGTAACTGGTACAACAGACAAACACTGTCCGGGAAACGTTGAATTTTACGGAAAACCACCCACTGGAGACCAAAAAAGGATCTTTACAGACTAACACATCTGTTAAAAATTAACTTTATCTATAACTTTATGTTATGACAGCAGGTGAGTGAATGTTTTCAGCGTGACTAGTCAAAACTTAAAACCAATAGCCACAATATTGATCCATGACGCAAGAAAGTTTAGAATAACTCTCAGTTGGGTTATCTAGGCTTTAAAGATTCAAACTGACTGGTCCACACATTTTTTCTTACTTGAGAGCCATACTAAAGCTGAGTGTGTGCAAATGCACCCTGCCTACAGACATATAAAACAGTTAAAAAAGTTTCTTATAGACATGTATACATGCACAGAAGCAAGTTTTGATGTCATGCAGTATGACATCAGCACTGTTTCTCTGACATCAGCACCGTTCCTCTGACATCAGCACCGTTTCTTCTGACATCAGCACCGTTCCTCTGACATCAGCACCGTTCCTCTGACATCAGCACTGTACACTGGGACTAGACAGCAGTTTAGACACCAAACTTAACCACGGTTCAAGGAAACTACAAACATTGAGAAAATTCTGCTTTGTTTGGCCGGTGTGCCGATTCCCTTATTACACATTTTGCAAAAGGTAAAACAGTGGAACGGTTGAAAATCTGCCCCAACATCCAGTCAATTTATCTAAGGTGTTAAATACATTTAATAGAATTTTAAGTTTTCTAAGGAAATTCTGAGTGGTTTTGCCTGTAAGGTGTTATGTGGGTGCTAAAGTGTTTTGAGTGGTTGGTAATATGTTGCTGTGTGGTTGCTAGGGTGTTGCTAGGTGGCTGCTGGACTGTTTATTATAACATCTCTAATCGACACAATGAAGGTTTACATAGGAGAACAATAGTTATGCGATAGTTTAGGTAATGCTGAATAGTTAAACACAAGTAAGCATTGTAAATGAAAACTGAGGGATAAACTAGTGTAGACAGCAGATGTAATGGATAAACATAAGTATGCGAGTATGCATACACACTCCCCAAACAAACCACACTCTTAAAATTACAGATCCCGGGAAGCCAAAATAAATGGAGTAGGTATACAATAAAGCAATTGGTAAGACTGATGTAAGAATTTAAAAGTAGTTTGAGGAGACCTCTGCACCATTTACCGCCCAACTCCCTTTGACAAAAGCGTGCTGTTTTTGTCCAATCAGCATGACATAATGTCCATTTCCACTCCGCCGACCTTTCCCCCAGTGTGGCAGGCCTCTGTAGGGCCCCTCAGGGTGGTATGAAGTGCTCTTACAAGCAATGGCATAGAGAGATACTCCTCAAATTGCCCCTGCCAAACGTCTGCTCATTTCGCTCTGTTAGAGAGAAGCCACCGGGCAAGAATGTGTGTGTGAGAGAGTGCCTTCTTTCGATAAAAGCTTATATGGCCTTTAAGTATAAGCAGACTTCTTTGTCTGTCTGCCAGGAGTCATTTATATCTCCCGGATTAGAGAGAGTGAGAGCAAAGCCACGAGGCCCAATGTTTTCCAAACACATTGCAGTTAAAACAAGAGAATAGGTCTGAAATGGCTCCGTCGGGGCCACAGTTAAACCAGCGCACCCTCCAGAAAGAGTTTAAATAAAGTGCGATGAGCAGAGACTGGAGAAATATCCTCACCGGGAACTAAATCACGCTCTAGCATCGTGAGAACACAGACACACACACGCACAAAAGAGAGAAAGCTCTAAATAAGGCCAGACTGCAGCGGTGGTTCGGGTTGTTCCTGGCCCACACGTGAGATGCTTGATTTTTCTCAGACGCCTCTAGCCGACGGCGCAATTGCTCGCCCAGTGCCGTCTCTGTTTCATGTGTTTAACTGTGTGCAGTCACACGCGCACATGACTAATGCGCCGTTCGCCGGAGGCATCATCACATGGTTTGACCAAAAGGGCCGAAGTTGGGCTGGTTAGCACGGCCCCGCCAGCCGCCTGCTGGCAGATGCCGGAACTGCACCCTCTGTTTCTCAAAGCAGCTTTGCCTAAACGTTTACGTACCAGAAAACGGTGAAAAAAAATATTACATACAAAAATATAGTAAAGAAACTAAAGATATGAAAAAAATGGCAAAGAATAAAAAATTGCTCAATAATAACAAAAAAAATCCCCACAAAAATCATCTTTTGACCGTCATTTAAAATTAGCCAAAATTAGCCACACAAAATACAAGAAAAACAAGCAACACTTAAATATAAACCAATACATCAACTACACTTTAACATCCCAACTTAAGACAATTACTGAAAATATTAAGACTGTATGTGATGTCATCAGCCAATCAGCACTGTCATGATGTCATCCAACTGCAACTAAGTACAATTAGTCACACGGCATTAACGACCCAAGCACAAGCGTGAATTATTAATCGTAACGTAAGGAGCCGAAATGTCTACATCCACGTTATGACGTTGCCGAGTAAAGCGAGCGCTTTGTGCGGTCAACCGAACCGGGTCAGGAGCCATCAGCCCAACAAGGCTCCACACTCCATGTGGAATCTCTCTCTACACCCATCGCGAATTCCTCGCGCTTGGCAGTCGCTCAACTCTCACCCTCCCCTTCATCTATCTCCCTCCCTCTCTCTCCTGTTCTCTTTCGCCCACTTTTCACCCGAGCTGGCAGTGGGACTGTAGGCTGCCTTCTGCGCTAATTAACATCTTTCAGAAGACCACCAAACTGGTGAAGCGACACGCTCTGAGCACGCTTTGTAATTCTCTCTCTCCGCTCGTACACACGCTTCAGTGTGTTTCAGGCGGGACGGGACTCTGTGGGCAGCTCGGCACGCTTATGAACTCGAGGCTGTTACCTTCTCTGGAGATACTTCTGTTGATTCCCTTCATACTGTACAAGTCAAAGACGTGGGCTGCCCGATTACACGCTGCCTTTAAAAAGACCAATGTTAACCATGAAAGCTGATATCAGTCCTTTTCCTTCCAGTTTTTTCTGATCATTGCCTTTAAAAACGTCTATGATTTGTACAAAATACACCTTATATAATACAAGAAACAAAGAGGAGCTTGTAGAGATGATGGTTCTATTCAACATGCAGAACCTAAAGTGATTTGAGCCCATTCAAGGGATATGGTAGAGTACACCTACTTGTCACTCAACAATCTGTGAAATCCCACGATACACAACAACCAACAATTTTGGAGACAAATGTTGACTTGTTCTGAGGCTCCAGAAACTTTCAAAGACAGGTCATGGAAAAATCATAGAGTCTTTCAAAGGCATTTTAACACGTGAGCCAGTCCTACAGTATATGAATGCTGTGTGTTAATCACCAATCCCCGTGTTTGCTAAGCGCAGATACGTGTGTGTCTTTCTGGATACAGAGACAAAGATCTCTCTGATGGTTCTAGAAATGGTTTATGGTCTGCGGTTCGACCCTCACACGTGTATCTGCCAGCATAATGCCTGTAGCTTACAGTCAGTATAGACTTCATGTTAAATCAATGAGAACAACAACCAAGATATTATTTTTAATGTGACATCACATAAGTGACATCACAATGTCACAACCAGCGTTTTGTCTTCTTACATCGCCGATTAATAATTAATCCTTGTACTTTTTCTGCTTGCTAAAAAATTATGAAACAAAGGAGGTAAGTCATTGAAAAACTGCAATCCGTGACTTCTCTCTGTCGCCATCTCTGTTAAAAACATAAAACTGCTGGTTACTTTACATACTTTTCTTTATGCATGTTGAAGATGAAAACAAACTAAAATTTTCCAACAAATCAGACCAACAGCTCAAATTATAAATCGTTATTATAAACTTACAATTGTGAATCAGGGCAAAGTAAGAGACGGTTTTGAAAACTGATCTGTTATGTACTTTTTCAGTAAGTGTTTGTTTATTTTTAAGCAAAAAATTTACAAATTGCTGCTTTAAAGAGCCTTAAATATATATAAAAAAGTGACAAGCAATTAAATTAATAAAAATATTATGACTAAACAAAAACAAAAAAGGCCATTTGGAGACACTCAACGGCAGCTTGGACAACGTAAAACGTTTTTTTAAATTATTATAATTATACATTACTGCTGTAGTTTTGCTATCATCAAAAACTAGTCATCAAAATCAACCAATCAGAATGTGAATCATATTTACATGTAAAAAACACGGGTGGTACTCCAGTGAGGTCATTTGTGTGTTTAAGCTACGATGGACTTATATTTTTCTCTGTCTGCATCTTTTCAGGTCTCGGTTTAGAATGACAAATTTCAAATTGCGTAATTCCGTCGGGGTCCCGCGCCAGCCAGACTGCCACTAAGATGAATGAGTTTGCTGAGAGACAGCTTTCCACAGGTAATCCAGACCTGCGATGGACAGAAATTATGACTTGCATAAAAAACAAAATACACAGAGGTTTAAACGCAGATATGTGATAACTGTAACTGCAAAGAGTTTGTAGCTCATCTTATTGCATTTACAAAAAAAAAAAACATTCATGGAATTGATTATAAATCCAGGGAAGTTACCAGGAGATCCGATATTACAGACAACAACTTCATTTGATCCTGAACAGGGAAGTAAATCAGCGTGGTGACGTGTTGCACTGCAACAAAATCTTTGCGAAGCTTCACGCAGCTGAACAGAGACGGGGTGAAAGGCTTAATTCTGGCCACCCGGCCTCATTTGAGCACACGGACACGTGGGGTCGGGGCGACAGAAGCCGGGCAGATGTGCCGACAGCTCCCCGGCCCTGCTCTCGAACCCCGAACCCCGGACAAAACCACACTGTGTGGGGATTTATGAGAAGGCTCAGAGCCTCGGTGAAAACAAGGCCCTCTGTGGAAGACGCACACTGGGTCGGTGTGATGATGGTTCGGGAGAATAGCGGCCTGTGTGGGGCTGTGAGAGGGCGAAGCGGATGAGGCCTGTGAATCAAACAGAAGGACGATGACACTTGAAGGGTGGGGGGGTTCCACAACCAAACAGCTGCGTGACAGGAAAGCGCAAGCGGAAGCAATCTGTGAACCAACTGTTTGATATGTGAATGGAAGCCGTGCAAATGAGTGAAAATCAGGGATGCAAATTTCGCCCAGTTCCTTTAACCGACAATCTTTAAATCAACAGACAGCCAAACAGACTCCACTGTGTTTGTCTGGGGTGCTTGTGTCCACATCAGACCTCTTACACTAGCTTAAACAGATTTCTTAACTAACCTAACCAGCAATATTGATTAGCCTATGCTTACCAGTGAGGCATTGCTAGTTCAGTGACAAACTAGCACTAACCAGCTTGGAGCAACATAAGAATTAAATTTAAACTGGTTTGTTAACCCATTAAGACAATAGTGACATTATAGCCCCCTTACATATACATTTACATATATATATAACCTGACAAACGCAAAACCTATCATTTAAGCTCTTAACTGTTAATAATACTTAACCGGTTTACAATGCAGATCTCAGGCACGTAAAATTTAAAGACTCAAAAGTTACAGGAAACGATTTGAAAAACAGTAATTTGAGTTGAGGTAAAACAATCCTTCCAGCCATTCAAACAAACGCTAAACCTACAACGTCTGATTCTCAAACTAGCACAGACCAGACACCGATCCGTTTACTTGATCCAACACAACGACAACCGTCAAAGAAGTTCTACAACAAACAATGACCACAGTAAGTGTTCTAGCAGTCACTAATACGAGGCATCCCTCAAGTGCTAGTTTTGAATAACAGATCCATGACCACCAGAACAAAGGGAGAACCCACCCTCGCCTCGCGCTCTTCCGCCGACACGCGTGCAACCGTGCGTGCGTATCGCTGCGCCGGCGGTGTCAGAGGTAAGGCTGAGGCTCTCAATGGAGTTCTTGTGTTTTCCGCCGCGGAGGTGACTAGCTATCAGGCCTCCGCTTTGCGCACACAGCGCCCGCTTTTTCCATTCTGTCAGCGCCGAGAAGCACACTGGTTCCTTCCAAACTCAGCGCCACTTCATTAAATGACTTCAGACTCTTGGCAGGGGCAGTGGGAAAAGTCTATATTAACTGTGTGTGAGATCCACGGGGCGGCCAACAAAGGCTGCGGTTGTTCCCCTGCAAGGGTTGCAGCGCTTGGGAGGGGGTTTGGGACCTTGAGGGGTACCTGCAGGCCCCGCGGTCCACCATGATTCCCTTTAATGAGTGCGGAATTTAACTAGAACCACACAGAGGTGAAACAGTAAAAATTGTGTGATGACATCATCAGGGTGCACGCAGCCGATTGGTCCATTTTGTAGCAAAAATGGGTGACGCGCAAAAGCACGACTCCGATTGGCTTAGCCCGGCCGATGAATCGCCGCGTTTATGCTTATTCACGGCGTGAGGTCATTGCTTTACATTTAGCTGTCTGACAACATCACGCAACAGACGTAGCCTTCAGAAACTAGGCTACAATAATAGTGACGAACAGCCTGGCAGCTCCTTCAAAACAGAAAAACCACAGATGGAGATTTTTTAAACGAGTGTTACAGCTACGACACCATCTACACAGAGCCTAAAACTCTCGTTCTCACAGTAACATAATTATTCTAGTACCAGTTCTACTTAAACTAACAGAGTCGTGGGCTTTAAACATCATCTGAATCCTGTGATATCAGGATTTACCGTTTGTTTGTGAGAGAACTAGAATTAAAATGAAACGGAGTGATGAGAATAAAGGACAAGCAAGAGACA
>JAZGTK010016958.1:0-12487 GCA_036877625.1 Ambastaia sidthimunki
TGGTGTGTTCGCTGGGTAAATAAATGTGCCATTTACATTAGCTGTTCTCACTCTTGTCAAAGTCATTTAGCAGGTCAGCTAAGCAGTTAATGGTTTGCAAACATTGATATAAACATCCCGCTTTCTCACTGCCGAGACTTGAAGTGGATTAATCTGAGCTTGGTTTATTTAGCATAGGGATGAAGTCTATAAACAAGTTTAAATTTCAGAGCTTCGGATATTAAGTTCATCTTAATGTCATGAGACACAACATCCTCATAAGAAAACAGCTTTAATGTTTGCACTCCAAATTGTCGTTCTGGTGGCATTATCAAGCAGTTCAGACAACATCACTCTCAGGCAATTTCTTCTGAAAGGTTAGTTCACACAAACAGTTCGGTCATTTACTCATTCTCATGTTGTTCCAAACACATTTCTGAGCAGCAGAAAAGGTGACATAAGATGCTGTTTTTCATAATTCCACTATAAAAGCTGTATTTCAAACCTTAAATCAGTGTTAGGTTGCATATGGGTTGGAAACAACGACGGCAAACACAAAATGTATTTTTTTCTGATTTACACACAATATAATTTTTGTGCTCTGGCCATTCCATTAATCCAGTGTCCCAGAATCTCAGAGTATATTTAACATATTAGCCTGTAATACATCCCGTTACATTAACTGACTAAAACTATCAGCTTCTCAAAGCCCTTTGTGCTGGCAGGTGAGATAAGTGTGCTGTTGAAGAGCACCTCACCTCTGACAGCCAAATTACATTTAATCAGATTTTAAACAAGGTACCTGAATCTTGTTACGTTAAAACTCCTCTCATTTCAAAGTAGCAAAGTTTTAGCACCAAGTCTTGACGTCTTACATTTAAATGGAAAATCATAAATTGATCCTTGTAACACTCAAGGGCCTTTCAAGGCTTGACTCATGTAAGAGCTTCAACAAACTCACAACACACGTTTCATCTGCTGCTTTGACCTTCACATCAAATAGTAACTGCAGTCACAGAAGCATGACTTCATCAGGCAGACATGAAGCAGTAATGCAGTGAACAATGTAAACAGTGAAGATAGTGAAGCTTTGAACAGATAAAACATTTCATGATCACTCTGCAACGCTGCAGAACGTTATGAAATCATTTACAATGTATAAGCCTTTCAAATATTAATGACCATTTCAAATGTCCTTACAAGTCACCTTTTACTGCATTTCATTGTATTTGTGAGAAAATGTTTATATCATTAAAGAAAGGCAATTTCTGAGATGCTAACAATAGCCAAGTACCTTGGAAAGCATAAGATGCCACCCTCCATTAAGAGTGCCCTCCTAAAGCTCACCCCATCCCACACATGAACACACTGCTGACAGGAGCACGTGTGTGGAGGTTTGCTAATACTCTGTCTGTTGTCTTCTGAAAGTATAGACGTGTGCTGTCATGACAACACAATTTCATAATACAGAACATGAGACAGTTAGCAACACTGTGAGTCTGTTATTGAGATGAATGGAATGCTAACAGATAGCTTTCTCTAGGTATTACAGACCTTGGCTACAACACACACAACACGTCATAAATGTTAAGGCTGTAGCTTGCTGCTTAGCACCAGAGAGTTAAATGTGTTGGAGGAATGTTGAGGTGAGTTTGAAGGGTCTTATAAAAGCTGGAGTTAAGCTCTTAAACTGCTGTACTGAAGTTTGTTTTCAAACATGCAGAACTTCTGCAAGAACATTAATGAAGCTCATGTGGAAGAAATGAGTCTGAATATCAGCAGCATCACACACGCACGATTGTCTTTGTTTGAGTTTCTCAACCTTTAAATTCAATAAACATCCCACCATCTGTTTGAGCTACAGCATCATCTCTCTCTCAATCACACACAACTGTCAAAAAACTTCATAACTCGATCCATCTATCCATCCAACAGTTTTGATAATAAAGACAAATCAAAAACAAACACTTATTAAAGTGGTATTACTGTAACACTAATGCTGTGCAAAAAAATAATGTAATAACATTATTTCTGCAATTGTAAAGGAATAATTCACCCAAACTCACCCTCATGTCATTCACCAGAGTTCATGAGGGAACAGTGAGACTGTTATGAACACATTGTGCATTGGATCTTTAAACAGAATCTGTGGATACAGTTTACAAAATCTATATCTGGTCTGTTCCTCACAAATTTACAGTGTTGTATGACTTCAAAATACTTGAGAGTGTAAAAGTTAAATGGAGGGCCATAAACTCCATTAAAAATATACATAATAAAACATATAAACAGACAAATCATTAGTGACAGATGGTGACAAAGACACAGTTACTCACACTTGCGTTGCGATATCACTGTTGCAATATAGTCAGAACTGCGTCGTCATAGTCATCCGCGTGTGCGAGCAAACACCGTCTTACTGACGCAACTTCCTTAAAGTTAATCCGCGCTTTGAGTGCAAAACCTGTGTTTAAACAATTTTTAACTGCCGGCGTCTTTTAATCGTCGGTGGCGTATTTGTATCGTTTGATTGCTGTGTTACCTTTCTGCTAAACGCGATTTAGTGGGCGGGGTTAAAGGAGCAATAACGTGAAAACAGGCGCTGATCTTCTACAGAGGCGGTGTTTCGTCACACTATGACATCATACTGAGACGAACGAATTACTCTTATACTCTTATAAAGTATCTAACATTCATAAATAACCTGTTCATGACACATCTCATTTGTCTACATTCTGCATTTCTACGTTGTGTCTTGTTAACAAAACTTACCCAATTAAAATTTTGCACTGTATCTTGTATAAATGACATCTTTGCTTCTGTATGTGGTTCATATAAGCATTGAACACCAGGAGTTTTGTGATTTAATCATTTCAACATGTGTTAGCTGTGAGAGCCAATTAAAAACTCCTCCTGGTTCTGCACACACAAACATCCTCGTCTGCTGACAGAAATCTACATTGAATGAATATTGTATATATTGAAAATGGTATATAATTAATATAATGCAGCAACCAGCCGCATTTGCCATGTCTAAACACTCACACACTCAAAATATAGGCCTGATCTCTGTATACGGTCCAACACCAAACTAACAAATCACTCCAAACCTCTAAATGTCTTTAACCCTCAGCCTGTGCTGAAACTCGGGGCATTCTAAAGATGTCAGAGACCTGAATCAGCACAAGTGGCTTCTGAGTTTATGCTAAGCCACCACCGCAGTAGTTATAGTTTTGGATTGTTTATAATTACATCACCTCTATCCCATAATTCTTCTTATTCCTCCAGCCTGTGCAATTAAGTAAGAACTGATCCTCATAAACCAATGTAATGTAACAGTTATCCCTAAAATACCTCATGCATGTTCTGCATAAGCTAGTACACAATAAGCTAGATAAATACAATACATTTGCTCTTAATAGTTGTTAATATATTGTGCATTTTAGCAGACTAAAAAGCAGTATTGACCAATCAGCACTTTCACAGAGCTGACTGCATTTTTTCCAATAGTTACCTCAGTATGTAAGGCAGGTATATAAGCACAGGGCTGTTTACATTAAAAAGAAACCCAAGTTTCCATTTTTACTTAACATACTTTGACAAGAAAACGTTTAATAAAGCAGAGTCCCAACAGGCCATCCTTTAGTTTCAATGTCTCATTTATTTTTCAGATTTAGCTCACCTAACCCTGTGTCTAATTGGTGGAAAAGTGTGAGAAGTGTCTCTCATCAGCCACCAACACACAATCCCAGGGTTACAGTAAGGGTTACAGTAAGGGTTACATTAATGTTTTAATGAGAGCAACTTTTGAAAATTCTCTCATCCAGCATTTTCATGCCGTCTGTACAGCCACTAAAAATCTATATTCAGTTTGGCTCATTATATTTAGATGACATCTGCCAAATGAACTCATAATAACAGCATTTCCTATATAATCATTACACAAACATATTATAGTATATCAAGCTTTTAGCCATATAACGCCTCTGAAACATACAAAAATATGACAGTGTTAATAATAACCAGTGAACACAGTATATACATACATACATTTTTTTTTTCAGCAGCTTATGTGAACAATTTCCACATGGTAATAATATATCTAATGTCTACTATATACTGTATCTTTTATTGTAAATGTTTGATGCATTTTTAAATTCATAAAAGGTTGTTTATAAAGTGTTTACACATAGTTTGGTGTGTTACACAAATGTGTGTAATTTCGCACACAAATAAGACATGAGATAGTGACTAAATTAATACATTTAATAAACACGAGACTATGATAGAAAGAAAAAAACAGTGTAAATTAACTCTGGACATGTCAAATTTCATTACAATCCAACGGCTTGTTTTCACCAGCAGGAACTATGAAAGCAGAGCAAACATCTCCTGACATCTGCTGATGGAATGACTTACTCTGAGTTTAGACTTTGGGTTGTGTTACCTTTTCATAAATAAACAACATGTCCAACGTTTCATACACATGCGTCAATGATGTTTTTCTCAACAGGGTTGAAAACACATGTCTGCGTGCAAGAAGTACAGTACATCATTTCTATTTACTTAAACACAATTCATCTTAAAGACCTCTGAGATCTCAAACGTCTCTGACAGACACAAACAATAAAATGGCCTATTGAATATTCTGCTAAATAACTGCACTATGAGGCAAAAGTATGTAAATGCAAAGAATATTTGACAAGCATTATTGTTCAACCTCCTTCTGATAAGTTCTTTTCAAAACCATCTTAGAGAGTTTGTCCTGAATCCTTTGGCTTGCTCACTGTGGGTTTGTGAGGGGTTATTCTTTATTAAACTGCTAGGTGTTCTGATAAGTGCTATCCAAATAAATTGATACGTAACCAGGATATCCTTAAGCAATTATTCATATTTGTCTTGTTTGGTAGATACTTTTAAAACAGTTTTGAAGTCTTCAGTTTTTGAACTTTAATTGAAAGGGTAAACATTTAATAGTATGAGTGTTTACTGGGACTTAACTGGGATATAACGTTGCGATATCATATAACATATTTGTTTAGTGTCTGTGATCAGTTCCTTCTATCACAAGTGGCTAGTTCTTGATCAGAATGCATTGCAAACTTGACCATATTCACTAATGATATTTAAAAGTCTAACAGTGAGTAAATACAGCGAGGCCGTGTCTGCGGTCAGCAGCAGAACATTCTGGTGATTGCTCGGTTTTAAATTTGCAGTGTTGTGTCGGGTAGCTCTGCCATTGTGAAATCTCTTTGGTCCAAAATTTCACATTCAGCACAAATTGTTTGTCACTGGACAACTTACACAAACAGAAAATGTGTGTTTTTCATTTGCCTTGAGACTTCATATATATTGCAGACTAACAGCCAATTTGATATTTTAATAGGGAACATATTTTTGTTTATTTAGGCATCTTTTCATTCTTTGTGAGGCATTAACTTTGTTATATCCATTGTTATAAGCTGGTCTTGGACACAACTGGTTACTGAGAGTTTGTGTCTTTGATCTTTTATACACTTAAATATTCTTCACAAGAGCAGAAAGTGTCTAAATAAGACAGTCTCACTTTTTTCTCTCTCTTCTCTCACTCTTTCTTCTCTTTCCCAGTATCTCTCTTTTCATCAGCGTTAGTCTAGTTGGATGTTCCAGCTTTAATGCATCAATCCTTTTCAGAAGACCAAATAAAATATTTAACATTATTGTCCCAGTTTCAGGCACAGTTAAGACCTCCTATTAGGACCAAAACGTGGACAGGGTTGTTTGATCACGGGCCATTTGTGATCCCGGACGCTCTTGTGGGAGCGAGCTGCACTCTGACACGTGGGAACATAAATTGTGCCATCCGGACGGTGCTGGCCGGTGTTAGTCAGAGCCTATTACAATCAGTCAATTGGATCAGTGCTTTCAACTCCTCAAAGGCTGATAAGTCGACATTACTACCGGCTTTAAAAACTTCAGCTGCTCCCCATTGCAGATTGGAGCTATGGCATTTGGCTGCCAGTTTTATTTCTTATTTCTTAAACAGACAGGCAGCAAACACTCAGTCAAAGCACTCAATGTGATGGACTACTAGGAACTGAGAACAGCTGGTATTGTGAATTGTTTTGTGTTTTATATTAGTCATCTGTATTGGGTATTTTAACTCTCAGAGACCCAAGCTTTGACATTATCTAGTTATTAATGAGCTGGTGTTACTGTAGCTCAGTTGGTAGAGCATTACATTAGCAGCTTATGGGTTTGATTTCCTGGAAGCACGTGGACTGGCAGAATGCATAACTTGAACGTACTGTAAGTCACTTCTACCAAATGCATAAATGTATTTTGTCTGGTCTTGGAATGTATATTATGCATTTTGTTTTGTACAATTTGCTGTGAAATTGCACCAGTAAGGTCATAGAATTTTACCACTGCAGTAAAGCACAGCTGACCAGTCAGGATTCAGGACTGGAACCGAATTTTATTGACTTTGACTTTTTGGAGAACCTTCTCCAGCAAACAAAGAAGCTGAAATATTGATATATTCATCTCAGCCGTCTGACACCCTCTAAAGTTTCATGATCGTGGACTATTCCCTCATCTCACTGACTCTAAAGTACCTGACAATGCATATTCAGAGGTCTACAGTACAGCTGCTTTGACCTTTATGAAAGTCTTCCCAGTGAGCTAGAAGATTAATAATAGTCCAGAATGTTCATCTTGAAGCGGGACTCTCACTGTAGTGCTGGAATATTCCCACTACAATGACTCCTGATATAATACAGCAAAATCAGGGTGGTGCACTATTCAGGGCTGAATTTATGAATGTCTTTTAAATTCTAATACCAATCCTGCAATGATTTTCAATTAGGTTAGAAAACTATGTAAAATTGCAATTTGAATTCATTGAAATTCAAAGAAAGGCATTCAACAGAAATTTTATTGAATTTCAAGTCACTAAATTTAACCTCCTGCAATTGCAAAACAAAATCTTCCCATGGGGTGTGACCAGATCATTTTAAATCCATATTCATGAAATGAAGGGGACCAAATATAACATTTCTGAATGTTTGAACCCTGATAATTTGCATATAAAAAGGTTAACTGTTGCATATTTGCAACATTTTATAAATGTTATTTACACAAGTTTATATTTTGGGGGATATATTTGTCAACGTGTTCATGAAGCATTTTGTCAGAGTCAAACCTAAATTGGTTGATCAATTTTCAAACCTGATCTGAATGACTTATACAGGAATCGTACTGGTCTGCTCTCACTCCCTCATACAGGTTGCAAGAATGAGTAAAGACATTTTCATTGTACAATCTCTTTAACAGCAAACACCAAACAGTGATTTCACAGTACAGTATGATTTGCAGTCGCTCTGTTTTGATGGAGCCTGACCAATCACATGACAGCTGATAGATAAAAATGAACACACACATTGTGCCAGAGCTTTGCAGAGATCTCCATTACATCTTCAGCAAACTGGATTTTTTTATAGCCTCAGTAACAGAGTGAGAAATAAATGCTTTTCAGTTCATTTTCATTACTCTACACCCTGTGAGAATGTTTACTGGCAAGATATGCTGTAAGAAAACGTTTGCCTCTATGTGTGAAATTAATTCCTCAGGCCAGCCAAGAATGTCTGTGGATTTGCTGAATTTTAAGACCACAGATAATTGCCTGTCGCTATAATTTGGACAAAAAATAAAGAAACAAAAGCCAGAGGTCAAAATAATTCCCCACTGTTATTTCTTTATAAAGGAGACACAAGAAAGAAAACTGTCAAAGGGAATCACCTCATACAACATGAGTTTATCAGCCATCCATCAAGAGCTTCAGCCGTATTTGAGTTACAATATGAATCTTGAGCTTCACTAATCCATGATATGACTGACATGAGAAGAGTTTGATCAGAGATGATCAACACCATACAAATGTAGTTAAAACTGCCCATGTAGTTAATAACTGTGATACATTCATAACATTATTTATGGAGATTATCACTGAGGTTTAAATGTTTAATGTCTTTATTTTTTAGAATAGCAAAGACTTTAGGGTGGACTGTTTAAGTAACTGTAACACCCCCGTTTGGCCTGTCTTGTTGGTTTGCTCATTCGTTGGATTACTTGGATTAAAACCTTAATATTTTGGGTCTTACCTTGTTCATGCCTGTTTGTTGAGCGCATGCATTACAGAAACAACTGTGATTGTGACTATTGTGATATTGTGTAAAAAATATGTCTTCAGCATTTACACATTAAGTTTGTTTAAACTATATAGCAGTTTATAGCAGTTTATGGTTAGATACAGTAAGTTTTCGGTAGGTTTATTATATTATTGGTACATTTATTGTATTACTGGTGCAAATTTCATATTTTTTATTTTGTAAGTTTAAATTCATAAGTGACCAGGGCTTGAATGGAGCTTTAAAATAGAATGTTTTAGGGTGACCGTTTGCTTTATGTATAATTACAATTATGAACAATTTGCAGGTAGAGTAAGAATATCTAATTATCAGTATATCAAAGAAAATTACGAAGACATTTGAGCGATTGTGTTTAAGGTTAAAATACTTCTGAAGTATTGCTTCAAATACAGTTTATTAGTGAATATTATTAGAAAGTATTAATTCAGATTATAATGTACTTTAAAAGACTGGCTCAACCACTTCAAAGCAGTGTCAGTCTGGATTTGTACATACATTCATTAGCTATAGTTCAGGATAAAGTATTACTTACTGAAATAGAAGATGTTTAGTATAGAATAGTAATGCTTTCTATTAAAAAATCATTCTTTAAAAAAAATGAAACAAGAAATAATTTCACAATAAACATTTAAAACTTTGTTGCCACATAAAAATATCACTTCATTTGTGAGTGGTGTTCAGTTCTTGTCTTGGAATTAAAATTATTTAGCATGTTTAAAATTTAATTTTCTGTAAAAAATGTTTGTTGGCTGTTATAATACTATAAGTCTAATAAGTCAAAGTGATGTTTATTGCAGCTGTGAATCGTTGTGCTTAATTCATTACACTGTAAATCAGCAGTGAAGCATGTTGCATTGTGGGATACAAGACACAGACAAAGTGTGGTCTGTTGTATACTGCATATTTTTATAAATGTAATGCTACAGCCATTAACACTGAGTGCAGATGTTGCTTAGAGATGTTTTAAAACATCCCTGTTTAATATTCTTGGTAATTTGATCTACTGTGAGGATTTGTCGGATCTGTCACAATGTAAACATTTAAGAAAACAATCACATTGTTCTGTAAGTTTATGTTTCTCTGTGGAAACCCGTCTGTAAGATTCTCCTTCAGTGTGATTCAGATGATAGTCATCTCAGATGCAGACCTAATGTGAGGTCTGTTAAGAATAGAAGTTTGCGTTATCACCTTTTTTAAACGATAACGCTTTTAAAAACCCATTATTTGCTACCACTGAAATAGAGTGATTTTACCACAGCGGCCGGTTCTTTCCTTACGCTGTTATTAAAGAGACCAGCCTGCAACAGGCATGTTTTACAAACCACAGATCACTACAGCTCATAGCTGTGCTTCTATTCATTAGTGTGTTGGCAGTTGTGATGTTGGCTTTATACAGTTCTAAACATCAATGATCATCTGATCCAGAAAGCTCAGTCACTCTCAGGCACCAGGATCCACTCTATGTAACATTAAAACTCCTCAGTGCTGTTATACTAAACATCAGAACTGTTTGTGCATCCATTTACATTTGAGGATTTTTCAATTCATACCTACAGGCCATTTTAAGTGTCCCTTTCTAAAACCCAAAATGTGGGTGGCCTGTAGGAACCACAGGAACTGTTGTACACATATGTAAAAAGAAATATATTCATGATTTCTTTAAACATTTTAACATTTATATCTTTCCTACAAAGCTTTTGCTCATAGTTGCTCACATTTTAGAGTAAATGTGTTCTTTCTAAACATTCAGTTTTACAGAGAGGACAGGAAGTGATGGGAACAGAGAAGATGAATGGGATCAGAAAACATTGCAAGCCAAATTCAAACTCACATTACCTGCGTGAGCACCACAGCCCAATGTGCCAACCACCAACCTTTACTTGATAAACATTAAATGTTTTATTGTCCTGGAATTATCAATTGTCCTCTGAATATTATACCTACTGCACATATATTAGTGACCCAGTACAACATCTGAATATGAAAATATCAGTAAATGTTCAAACATAACTGCTTTATGAAAGGAACAAGCTTATTTATTTTTTACTTAATTTATTTTAATAATTTATAGATTTATTATATGCAATATTTAATGTTAATAAAGTTCCTAATTGTATTTCTTCATTTTAACTCTAATAATCTCAGAGTTCTCAGTGTCTCTGCTCATCCTCAGGAAAAGAAAGAACATCTTCAGTTTGTAAAGTGTGTAAATGTTCATCCTGCCTCAAAGTTTGGCAGTATCTTCTAAGAGCGTCTGTGATGTAATACATCAATCAGTGGTATTATTTTATCTAGCACAGAACATTAACACACAAATCTGTGCTGTTTAGTTACACATGTGAAAGAAACGACTTTGATGCCGAGACACGACTTTGATATGCGTGTTCCTTGAAAGTTGCCTTGGATGAGACGCTTATATTCTTCACTGTGAACACAAATCTCTTGACTTTGGATTTGTACAAACATCAGCTTTGTACACCCTGCCCTTCTTTTTTCTACAGGCATGACAACAAAAAGCTTCTCCTGTCTTCAGACTTTCATCTGTGGGACTTCAAAGGCTCTTGTACCTGAAACACGGCACCTCACTGATCATCAAAGCGTGGAACGCACTTCTTGTAGTGTGTGCATTTGGTTATCCGATCTGATGAAGCATTGATCTGTCATAATCAGACAGAAAAGTCTGATGTCACTAATCACACTGGTGTCAACATCAAAAGTCTGATGTCACTAAAAGTCTGATGTCACTAATCACACTGGAGTCAACATCTAAAGTCTGATGTCACTAAAAGTCTGATGTCTCTATTCACACTGGTGTCAACATCTAAAGTCTGATGTCACTAAAAGTCTGATGTCACTAATCACACTGGTGTCAACATCAGTTACAACCTTTAGGCAGATATGGAGGCCTGTTTTATATTTTACAAATGTGTTGCTTGAATCATTTTTAGTAACTCTAATGAAATTACTTAAAACATCTTTATAAAATGCTTTAAAATCAGTAATGAATAATGTATATTTATTTAACATGCTGAATATGAACCTCAAAATATGAATCTATGTACAGATCAATCAGTGGTTTAATAAATACTAATAAAATACAAAACATAAATTAATACATGACAATAATCCTAGAACACAACAAAAAACAAGCACATGAGCAACCCTTGAACATCCAGAAACATACCGTAACTGACAACACACAACATACACACAGTATGTAACACACCTGGAAACAATGACATGTGACAGGAATACAACAGGAAACCAATTACAAAATAAAAGACATGATAACAGACAAATTCTAATTTAATTTCCATTGGCATTAATGATCAGCAGGATTTAATTGCCAGTGGTTGTGGAGGAACTGGAGAAATCGTAACACTTCAGCTCCAGGAAAGGAAGTCCAAACTTTCAGTTAAAGAGCTCAGTAGTATCTGCTCCTTTCACTTCTGAATCTGAATGAACTGGAACAGATAAACACATGATTAGCCCTGTGCTAGAAAGCTAAATGCATGATACCACTGTTATCTGCTTTTATTTGTGAATTGACATATAGTATTAAATACAGTCCTGAGTAATACTTTTGGAGCTCTTTCCGCAGTCAGGAGAGCTGCTGAACTGGCATAAATCAGAGACTGTTGGGTAAATAGAGCTCAGTTGCTGTAAATGACATCACTGGATACATTTCCAACAGGCGTCACTCCAGCTGAATGATTATTCTGGACAGTAAACACATGAAAACCCACATACTGCTTATTTTATATGGCCGGTCCTCACTGAGCTCATATCACAGCAACAAAAGCTTCTGAGTCCAACTGCATAACACTTGCTTTCTCTAGTAATGAATGTTTATAGTTTAATAGTCTCACATTAAAACTACATTAAAATACAGTGAAACTGACTGTAATGAGTGCACAAACAGTGCATTTGATAACTAGCACATGTATCACACGTTTGTTTCAAGTTATCACGTAAATCAATGGTTTAGATCCTGTTTACATTTTTTACAAGTATACTGTACTGTATATATGTACATATATGTTGTACATTTAGAATGCAGATATCTTTCTGACTTTGCTATTGGATAATACTGATGGAAATATTCCACAACTTCAAGCAGCCAGTTAAAGCTACAGTCTCTGTACAGAAATTGACTTTCAATAGTAAACTTACCTAAAAATATTGATGTATGAGAACCAGCTTCCTCTATGTGGTCCTCCAAAAATTAAGCTTGAGATATTTTGAGAGCATTTCAAAGCCAGATGGACAGTTAAATACAGTTAATAGATGTGTTTAATGGTTCCCCCGTAACACCCGTA